>JAYMTN010001437.1:0-12866 GCA_036897425.1 Erodium trifolium
TCCGACTTGAGACTTTTTCTGTTGCAGATTTTGCGGATCTGGATGGTCAGTGTCATCTCGTGCTTTGTTTCTTCGCTCACTGGTGTCGGCCTAACTGGTCAGCTTCTCTTGTTGTTGCCCTATTGTTCGTCCCAGATCTTTTCTCCTCGTGGAATTCTCGGTCTCTATCCGGTATCCGGTAATAGTTCTAACCCCCTTCCTCCTGTTTGCTCTGTGGTGGAGTGTAGTTTGGTTTAATGGTGGTTGTTATCCACTATCGCAGTTGGGTGGGCTAGAGTTGTTTCTTTTGGGGTCACTTGGAGGCTTTGTGGTGGATCTAAGTTGTTGTTTTTTTGGTAATCGTCGGTTGGTTCTGTTTCACCGCCTGAAGCTGTTGTCTGCTGGTTTCTAGGGTATTGGCCCCCAGCGATTATGCTTCTTTGTTGGTGGTTGGCTAGGAGCTTCTTTCTTCGGTTAGTAGTGTCAGCAGGTCGTAGTTCAAGATGGATTTTTGGTGCACTTCTGGCGATTAGTTCGAGTTCTACCGTTGGAGGCGTTTCCTGACCGATTGGGTCTTGTATTCGTTGTGGAGCTAACTCCTCGTCGTTGCGAGTGGTAAGGGTCTTTCTATTTCCTCTGCTTCAATTCTTGTGGAGCTCTGCTCAGTCCTTAGTTTTAGTCTCGTCTCGATTTCCTAAAGTCACCCATCAGAATTCATGCATTCGTCTTGTGTATGGCGGTCAAGTTATAGAGCATATCCCACGTATGGTGACGATGAGAGCGATTGGGCTCCCTATACACCCACGTGATTCAGATCGTTGATGCGTTCAAGAAGATGATATAGACATGAACATGGCTCTGAGATTGTGACTCCACGATAATAGAGAGTCCTTCCTCCCATAGAAGAGCTATTCCTCCTTAGTGTTCCTCTGCCTCTACACCTATATCGTAGTGGTATCCTAGGTTTTACCTAAAAACCAAGTGTTTGGAAGCCGAGTTCTGGGAGTCGGAGTGGTAGGTCTCGGTCAAGAAGACAACCAGTTATTTGAATCACTGGATAAGGTCATTCAAATTGTTGACGATTCATTTTGCTCCCCAACTCCCTACAATTCCAGATTTTCATGTTGACTGAGATGAACGTGGAGATGGAGAGGTGATGATGGAAAAGGACAGAGAGGAAGACATGAGAGAGAGAGAGGGGTGGCAACATCGCTATTAAACCCTAGACGAGAAAATGCCAAAGCACACTTATTGCTATTTTTTTTCTTTCTAAAAATTCAATATTGTGAAATCAATCAAATTATTTACTTCTTTGGAAGGGAAAAAAAACTATTATTCACTCGAAATATACCGTCCCCGTTGACAAAATATCATTTAGTATAAATTTCAAACGACAAACCCCTGCAAGGAGAAGCGTGTCTCGCAAAAAGGAACGAAAAGTGTATCTCAGTAGTATTCGGGTTCATGACTCGCTCACGACTCAAGGTCTTCGAATTCGATGAAGCCGAAGAGCGCGCCCACACCTCCTCCCAGGAGCACCTCCGCAAGTTCCGTAACTCTGCGACCAAGATTAAGAAACCAAAACACAACAAGGTGAAGGAGAGGAAGAGCAAGCCCTCTCCCTTGGACAAATCCATGCTTTCCAAATGTTGTAAGTCTAACCCTAGTTCGGTTTCGTCGGGAAGTGATGTTTAATTCCAGTCTAGATAGTATCAAGCTTCTGTAGGAGAAACCTCAGCATTTTGGTGCTTGAAATTGTCAATTGCTGATTGATCATCGGGAAAATGCGTCATCATTTGTGGATGCTGAGTTTTGTGTTTCAATTTTGGTCTAAAACAATACTAATCAGCTGTTCTTGGGATAAATGTGATCATATTGGACATTTAGGATTTGAACACTTTGATAGTGCTCGCCCTGATCAACTAGGCCAGCCCTGGTGGCATTGTGATTCCTGAGTGTGATTGGGTATAGAGATGAGTTGTATTCTTTGATGAGAAAATGCTGGTGGTATTTTGAATATCAATCTGTACTGAAGAAACTACGCTTTGCTAATCAGTAATAAGGAAGATGCTAGTGTATTAGTTAGTAACTGTCAATAGTGCTTTGAACTATTTTTAGTGATGTTGGGTTCGCCAAAATTAATCTGGAATGTATAAGCTGTTGTTTGGTTAGTATCTGTATTTCAAAGAAGTTTGATCAATTGGGCCAGGGCAGGAGAGTGTTAGGTGCTGGTTGGCTTTCACTTTTAAGGATTGTGTTCACTTGGGAGGCAGATATGATGGTTATATTATGCACATACGTAAATTTGAATTGATGGAAGAAGACAATACCTCGCGTTCTTTCCGGCTCACGGGGATTCATCTTTACCTACCCGCTTCCTTTCCTCTGAGATTATGTTGTTGCCAGATGTTATATGCATGCTATTTCTAGCTTGCTTATAACTCATGTGACTATGTATCATGAATATCGTGTGTGCTTATTTGATTCATATATTCTGTGCAGTTACTCGTATTACCCAGGCTCGGGAAAAAGAAACTTGCAATGAACCAATTGACATTTACTCTGAAGGTATGGTAACCGATACTAGAGATGTAATCATGTAAACCAAGGGTTGTGGGTTATAATACGTATAAGGTATCTGGTTCCAATCCACATACCTGCAGTTATCGCCTATCAGGAAAAAAAATCTAAAGATCTATCTTGACCTTCATAACGGCTGTTCTCTTTTGACTTTTCAAAAAGCTTTAAAGACAAATCTTGTGATGATTGATTTTCCAACTCTATCCATCCTCTTTACTTGTTTCCTTTTCTTTTAAAGTTGCACCTGCAATTTTGCTTGGAGGGAATTATTGACTACGAACTGCCATTGGCTACCAAATAAGGAAAACAATATTGTGCAACAACCTTTTTTTCGTCAGTTGTTTATGCTTTGTGGAACGAAGGGAGTAGCTTTCTCTTTCCATATGTTGTAGGAAAATGTGATAGCATAGCTCCTCAAAAGTAGGTTGCTGATGGACCAGTGATTGAACTGACAAACTTTACCAACAGATTCCAAAATATTAACCTTTTTCTCTGTACCGTAGATGGGCTAGATATTGTGGTTCCGCAGAAGGAAAATAACAAAGAAGCAATTGATCTTGAAGCTGAAGGTGTGGATCTTGCGTTCTTTATCTTTACTATCAGTATTAAATTTCTGTCCGTATATAATTCCCCCATAGTTATATGTGATACCAGGACTTCGCAGATGGAATTTCTCAATGAAGCAATTTATATTGATCCTGTAGGTGAGGGTCATAATTAAAATTCTGCAACCTAGTTATCGCTAGTTAATTTCCTCGATTTTTATGTCATTCCTTTGCAGATTTATGTGGCAGCAGGACTCTTCAAGATGAAATTTGTAATGAACCAACTGATGTTGATACATTACTGAATGTTAACTATCTAATCTTCTTTTCTACCATACATATGCAGTTAAACACAATGTGTGTAGTGCAGACAAGGATCTTACCAATGGGTTACCGGATACCAATGCTTGTTGTCAGGTGGGCATAACTCTAGAAGATTGTGCTTGCCCGGATCATTTTGTCTTTCGAAGTCCTGTTTTCGGCGGTAATTCATTTCCTGCAAGGCCCTCAAGTTATCTAGTAACTACACCCTGCAGTGGAAATGTAAATGACAGTCTAACTCAATCTTTGCATCATGCCATTTGCACAAAGTACATCAATGCTCATATTTTTTTGGTATGAATCTACATGTAGATATTGAATATTCCATTTATGAATATGATGCAGAATGTATCAGTCAATACAATTTCAGATGATGATGAGAGGACAGAAGTGATTTCTTCAAGTTATGCATCAAGTCCGGAACAGAATGAAGGTCTGGTTTCATTCATTCAAGATTTTTGTGTTATGTATTATTGGCTGTGTTCACAGATCATGGATGGATTATTTTTTATAATATCACATATGACTTTGGCATAATTTCAGCCCTGTTAAGAGGAGTTCCAGAGCATGGTATTGGTAGACACTGTCATGTATGTCTGCTGACCTTGTATTATTTTTAATTGTTTGTTTGTTCTATGATCACCTATTAATAAATATCCTTATTGGAATTCTGGAAAACACTGAAAATTTTAAGGAAACTGTGTTTGCTTGCTAAATATACATTGGATGAAACATACATACAAAAAGAAAGCACGAGTATAGTGGGCCAAGAAGCCTTTCACAATACAGAAATTTATGTAAAATAGATCATTGAGTTGGAAAGTGGAAAATTGCAGAAATTCTACCCGAAAGGAGAACAAGACGCCGTTGCTATCAGTCAGAGAGAGATCGAGCTTCTACAGCCGGAGAGGTTTATCAATGATAATATAATTGACTTCTATATTAAGTAAGTTTCAACGCTGTTTCACCACCTTTCCTTGGTCCTAGTGTGTGTATGTTATTTAGTAGTTTCTTTTTAAATAACTATTTCTTAATATAATGATTCCTATTTTGGTCAAGTACTTGAGCTTGTGGCGTGGTGGCGGTATTAAAAATAACATTGCCGCTAAAAAAATGTTCGTTCTAAATGATTAGAGCTTGTCTCTACTGATTATATTGTTCTCATGTCAAACCTAAGATTGAACAGGAACAGCCCTTCAATTCCAATTTCTTCTTGAATTCATATTTAGCAGATATGAAATTATCCAAATTCATTATATTTGAGGTGGTGGCATTCGGATAAAGATCGTGCCTAATCAAATAAAAAAATTATATGGTTTCTAGTTTTGCGACCACTTTACATATCATGTAAGGAGATTTATTACTTTGGACTTCTGGTACTTTGGTGGTAAAAGGCGGTGGTTACCTGACCTAGTGAATGTAATATAAATCCATGGAATGTCAATAAGATGATGTCATCACTAGGTCAACTACCTTAAGGCATGACGAGCTTGTCATTTAGTATAACTTTTTGATATTGTTGTTTTGTGTTTATTACTAAGTGCATATTATTAGTCCATATCAATGATCAGTATTAGTTATCAGTAAAATGTACAATATGTCTATGTAGGGGTAGAAATTCATATATATTCTGACCATTTGGCAGTCATCTGAAGAAGAAAATCGTACCTGATAAAAGACAGAGATTTCACTTCTTCAATTGTTTTTTCTTTCGGAAACTTGCCGATCTAGACAAAGAGCCGTTTAGAGCTTGTGAAGGCAGGGCAGCTTTTGAACGTGTTCGTAAATGGACAAAGGAAGTGAATCTCTTTGAAAAGGATTACATATTCATTCCTGTAAACTTCAAGTATGAATTCAGTTTGTCATTAATATTTTCCGTAGTACATGCCCATTATGATACTATTTACGAATTGGAATTATTCATGCACCTTGGTAACAGGTTTCACTGGAGTTTAGTTGTTGTCTGTCATCCTGGTGAAGTGGTTACTTCAAGAGGCAAGAAATTATTCTATATTTTTTTCTATGCTGTTTTTATTTGTTATCTCCCTATTTATTTGTTTATATCGTGCAGACGAAGAAGTTGAGATACATCCAAAGGTACCTTGCATATTGCACATGAATTCTATAAAGAGAAGTCACAGAGGCCTGAAGAATATTTTTCAAAGGTAATCCCTTTGAAGCTCATATAAATGGTTAAGTGAATTACTTGTCGTATACTTTTCTGTAGGCTTGCAACAATTAGCTCGCAAAGCCAAGCCTAAGCAGAAAGACATCATATCTATCATGCATTACTGGTAGGGGATGTTAGTATCATTTTGTATGATAAAGCTGATGGAAAGCATTATAATGGTTGCAAAAGAAAGCTATTTAGTTCATTGTACTTGAGACTTGGCCAACTTGACATATTCCAGTTTGGCATGCCTTTGTTACCATCAGTAAATGCTCCTAGTTTCCAAGTCTCTCTTAACGCCACTATATACTACACATATATGTGATTTTCTTCTTTCACTTCTGGTAAAACATAGCAAGATCAGTATAAACCTTCATTCTTCCAGACCAAATACTTACTGCTTGTCATTGAATTATCGTTTACCAAAAAAATTCAACAGTTGTCCTGTCTCAACTGCACTGTTAAATGGTTTCAAAGAAATTGGACCGATAGTCTACATTTTGTCTGTATCAGCATAGACATCAATGATTATATGTTAAAGGACTTTTCAATGGATTGATTGTCACTCTATTGTTTCTTCCATCAAGCATGTTTTGTTTTTTATTTTAAGATGCTCAAAATAAGGTGTTCATGTTGGACTACTATGTCATTGGGGGCTTCGATTAGATCAGTTCCTCAGAATGTATTAGTTGTAGTCGCATGGTTGGAAAACCATATGGCACCATATTGATTCTATACATTCTGTATGAACTTGTGTATTTAATGTTATTTGCTTTTGCAATGTTATTTCGTTGTGCAAATTGATATTCTCGAGGTTGGCCTCCTTTAATCTCTCATGGCGTGACAGTTACCTGTGTGAACTTTGGAAAGAGAAGCATGGTGTGACTGCGGAAAATCTTTCTTCAAGATTTTTACATCTGAAGTTGAATGAACTTGAGGTAATGTCTATTCTTATGGTTATAATAGTAACACCTTACATGGACATATTGAAATGGAAAGGTTAGGCCTGTTCAAGCGAGGGTGTTATAGGCTAAAGGCTGAGAATCTTACTTAATTTCAAGGAATTGGAATAGTAAGATGGACTAAAGAATCAAGATTTTGGTAGTTGTGGTTTGACGATGCTGAGAGAACCCTGTTTATTTATGCTGAAAATACAACTCAGAAGAAGGAGCTGAAAATATTGCACCCAATACTTCCAAACTTTTCTGTAATGGCACTACTTGAACCAAGGACCTCTAAAACTTCAAAGCAATAGAAGAGAGCAATGCAACTATACATAAATTAAAATTGAATAAACTGAACTTGCCACATGGTGACGTGCAGGACGGAGACTAGAAACCTTAGTATTGGATAAGATTTTTAAATATCTCTAAGATCCTCCACATAAGATCCTTAATCTTATTTATCATATTTGACCTCAGACTAATGGTTATATTATTGCTGCTATATTCTCCATCAGTTTTTTTCTTGTAAACAGTGCTTCGTCTTTCAGTTGTGTGGTGTGGAAATCTGACCTTTTGAAGTCTTAAAATATGTTTCAACTTTAGTTGATACCCCTACATGTGTAGGAAAATTAGTGCATTTTTCATAATATTCTTTGAATTTTATTTTCTTAATAGTCTGCTACCACATGAAATTCTGAAGTTGTCTATTTGTTATGGGTTTTCAAAAGTTATATTTAATTGAAATTTTGCTTCCATTTTTGTTCAGTTGCCGCAGCAGGAAAACTGGTATGATTGTGGACTCTTTTTGCTCCATTATGTCGAACTTTTTCTGAAAGAAGCTCCTGTTAACTTCAACCCCCTCATCTTAAAGGCCAACTCCTCCAACTTCGTGAGTAATTGTCACGGCCCCAACTCATCTTGTAAATCAATTGTTGTTCCATGCTTTTATAATTTAATGAGTAGAGTGTAGAGATAGCATGTTGTTGCGACCAAAGTGTATATGTAAGAAATCACAACCAAAAGCAAGTGTCAACAAGCAATGAAGTCTTGAACCTACAAGGACCAACTAACATATCCGTTAGACCAAGAACAGTCTTTGCTTCACAAACAGGAGCTAAGATGTTGATTATTAAGAAGCAAGTAAACTCAAATAGTTAAATATGCCTAAGAATGCCAAGATGCGATGTCAAAGGCCTTATGGAAAATATGTTCAAGGGACCCACTTGATATGAATTTGGTTTGGTATTTGTTGCAGTGCCCCACATTGCAGTTACCCATTATTCCAACAAAACAAGTGGAGAAATAATTGAGTTTTATTCGATTAAAGGCATAATGGGAAATGTATGTGCCTCACAATCTTTGTTTCCCTTTGCAGCTTAGGAAGAATTGGTTCCCACCTATTGAAGCTTATCGAAAACGTGCTGAAATCCTTGAAATGATTAAATGTATATTTAAAAATGGTTCTCTGGAAGTTTCACCAGCTGACTGTAGTGACCGTTATTCTTCCATCCAATTACCCAACAGAACTGCAATAGAGATTATTGAGATATGCCAGTCAACAGAACGATGTCATGGTATTCATCTATGCTTAATGCTATGTGAAAATTCATCTTCTTTCGTTTGTTAATATTGATCAAGGGTTTGAAATTTCATTGCAGTATCCACCCCCAGAAGTGTAAAGTGCACTAGAGGCTCTAGACTGTTAGCGAAACACTTTCCTGGTGACCAGTATTCCACAGCAGCTTGTCAAATGAATATGATGCCATCAATAGAGGTAACTAAGTTCATTTGCTCTTAACAATTTATTCTTGTTCTGGTCAAGATTGGCAAAAACTTTTGGGATAATTTCATAAACATGCTTTGAATTATGACTAAATTTTAGAAAACCACCCCTTATTTTACGACCTGGTTATATCACTACAAAAAAAAAAAACAATTTTAAGCTTCATGGAGCCCACAACGTTAATTTTAACCGAAAAGACTGATTTTTGGTCACATGCAAGGCACATGACTTGACATTTTTTCAAGGGTTAATTGTCAAAAACTACCCTAAAGTATTGTCCACGGCCAAAAAAATACCTTTTCTTTTGTCCACGCTTTTAAGGTGCACTATAGTATTCTCCAACAGGGTTAGGAGATACTAAAGTTTGAAAAAATGTTGCGCACATATATAATTGAATCTTAAATTGAGATCAATTATGTGAAATTGGGTCATAATTTATAGCATGTTTAAGATTTTCCGAAACTTGTTGGCCATTAAACTTCTAGGAGATGGTTTGGTTTGTCATTTTTGCAAATTGATTGACTGACAGGAACTTGATGAGGGGGTCATGGTTTGTGGCTCACCAGAGATTGAGGAAATAGGAAGTAGCCAGTCCCAAGACCCTTAATCATTTGGGGGAAACAAGAAGATATGATTCTCCTTCAACCTCTAGAGAACTTGAAACTTATGTAGTTGAAGATTCCGATTCAGATGATGTGCAAGAGAGCACTGGCTCTCCTTGTGAAAAGGAAATGTCCTCGCTCTACCCACGGGGCAGGCAGATGAACAGAATACGTCAATCTTCAAAGCCAGTTATAACAAAGTGATCATTTTTTGGGAGGTTAATATTATTAATAGGGGTAGCCTCCATAAGCACACCTTCCAAACCTTTGATTTGTAAATACATACTGCCGCTCACCTTTCATACCGTTCGTCACATTTTTACATGTGACAAACTACACATATTTCAAAGCTGCGAGAGGCAGTCTCTGGCACCCGGAGCAGAACACCCTCAATCTCGTCAACAGAATTGACCCCCTTCAGCCTCTTTGCCAGAAACTCCGCATGCCCATACAGAGTAAAAAAGGAAGAAAATCTTCAGTTTGGTTGGAGGTAGCAAAATTGGTAATTTCAGGAGGGTGTGGTTCTAATCAGCAAGAGTTCCACTGCACGCAGAGTTTTGGCATTATTAGTTAAATTACCGGAGTTTTGAGATCGTTGAAGATGTGATGCAAGGGTTTCCCAGGAAAAATTAGTTATAATATGTAGGAGTCACTTTTCCATGTGCCTACCAAGTAATTAGGATGTTGGATTTTAATTGTATAGTAAATTGGATTGTAATTAGCGTTTTGAATTGTTGGCTGTAAAAATCATCTGAACTACAATCTTAATTCCTGAACTTTACTTGCGCTTGTGGTTACCATTTTTACCAAGCAAGGTTCTAGGTTGCAGGCTAAAATTAAAGAGATTCAATGTTTTGTGCTTAAAATATGAGAAATCTATGTTTTTATCCTTGTTGAAAATTTGAAATCTATGTTTTGTGAACATTTTAGGACAAAAATACCTTTATTACATTTAGTCTAAACTAAAATTGTATTTATTACATTTAGTTTAAACTAAAATTGTATCCGGGAGGATTCGAACGATGGTAGTCTTGAACAAACACACAATAACTTAATCACCTATACTATATTAGCTATATGTATTAAAATCATTTATTATATATTTGTCTATTTAAATTTGTGTTCTCCATGATGAATCTTATGTCGTGGTGGGAAGATTCGACAGCGGAAAAAAAGGTGCAAGGAGATGGAATTGTCGTTGATTTACACGTAAACTGATTGGTGTCATGGTTTAGAAATTTTGATTTTCGGGTGTTTAATGGTGCACTAAATGATAAAGCGGATTAATATATGATAATGGCTCTATTGCATATAAGTAATTTAGCATAATCGATTAAGTTGTATTTTTTTCTTGGACAAGCATGATTCAAACCCTTTCCTCGATAAAGATATTTGTCCTAAAATATTTTTAAAACATATATTTCAAACTTTCAATTATACCAAACAAATTTCTCATATTTTTTCAAGCATATAATATCAAATTGAAGAGTCATTCTTCCATCATTTCAAGGAGGTTCTGCGACAGTGAGACTTGAACCATATCCACTAGTTAGGGTTAGATTTTGGAGTAGAAACAATTTTGATGTCAATTTCTTTGATGCTGATATAGGGATCCCTATCTATCAGTTTGTTTTCAAGAGTTTTTTTTCCCTTATCAAAAGAACATTAAAAAAAACATGTCTTTTTACATGTAGGATGCACTTATAATTCAAACAGAGAAAAGACCACAAGAAAGGAGCATATAACTTGGAATAGAACAAGTGCCTTTCTCTCTCCGGTGTATTCAGGATAAGCCCTTGTCATAACTGCAACGCTGGAAAACAGTCATTGAAATAGAAATCAATACTCGGATAAGAAAATAAATAGGAACATAAACTTTAGAGATCACCATCCTTCATTTACTTATGCAGTGGAGAAAAACCCCGACTGAAATCAAATCCAACTAGCTGCCTTGGGGTTAAACATTTATAACTAAATTTATAGGTATGTACTGTTGATTCGGGTCGATCAGAGATTCGAAGCAAACTTAAACCGGATCCTCTTGAAAAAATGGAAAGGGAATATATAAAAGGGGAAAGGCATACAAAATTTGCAGCATACCCCTGCCAGCCCAGTACTCCAACACCTGCAACATGTTGATGAGATAACAGACGAGTGATCAATCTCAGCAGAGAAAGCCATACATAAGCTTTCCACATGCACCCGAATCGGAAACAATTAGTGTACATCACAGTGAAGCTAAAACAGGAATACAGTACATAATGCTCCTTCCCTTCAAAAACAAGTGTCGTGTTGGAACTAAGGATATAATTTGGAATGAATGAGTAATAAAAGAAACTCACTCGTATTATACACAACTATCCCCATAAACCATGCCTAACTAAGCTGTGTTATGAATCACGACGGCGTAACATCTGAAGATAATATCTGACATTTTATAATTATAATTATATATAGCGAACAGAACACAAGGGGAGAGAGAGATAGAGATCGAGATTTGTAGTTTGCCGGCTATGTCATCCCAACAATTAGCGTTCTTAGCTAAAATATGTGCTACCGGTCTGCCTCTCTCCGTATGAATTTTAGCCGAAACTTCAATACAATTGAGAGACCTATATTCCATCATAAGCGCCTCGAAAGGGGGAATCATGTTCTTTGTTTCATTAATAGTTTGGACTATCTTCTTGAGGCAATCCGATTCCACCACTTCCTCTTGCCAGCCTTCCTTACAAACCTATTCCAATTCCATACTGAGATTCAGAATCTTTATGATCTACGAGTCCTGATATCTATGTAACACGACGCACTTTGCCATCATACTCACTCCATGCTCGCCCCTACAAACCATTCCACCTCCACCCGTCCCCGGGCCTCGCACCTCTCCATCAACATTCACTTTTATCTCCCCCGGTCTAGACTTCTTCCATGTCGGATCTTGTTCCCATGCCTCGTATCTCCACTGGTTTCGTACGTTAGGTGTCTTTCCAATCCCAAAGTCGCCTCTGGCGATCTCGACTTTTGCTGTCAAACCCAGAGGTTCCCCGTCCATTACACTTCCTACCTTACTACAACGACTACTTCCACCAACCCCTTCTGGCCCCAACTTCAACACTTCTCACATCATTCTTTAGGTGTTTGGTTGTCCACCGACAGTACAGGGGGTGGCCTGGTCCAAACTTAATGAGCCTTCGTGCATTCAAAAAGGACGTGTGCCTTAATTTATGGTTGTCCGCATCTACCACACCTGGTTGCAGTTGTACATACATGTCCCATTACTCGTGGGCAGAGTCCCGGTAACTATAATAGGGGTGCTTCATTTGGGGGGAGACCTTGATCTCCCACAAACGTTTTACAAAAACATCCATATCAAGGGAATTACATCTCTCATTCTATCGTTGCAACATCCTATACATCTCTCTTACCCATAATGCTCGTCTTTACTCCCCTACATATATCATCTATCCTCCTACACTCCTTGGACTAAAAGGATTGTCATAATTGTAGTAGCTACCTGATGTTAAAAATCCTAACCGATCTCCGTAGGCAGTTAGACGTGATCCCCCAACCTCTCAGCTATGCCATTTCCCACCCTCAGTCTCACCTCTGCCCATACCAACTGCTCAGCAAGTATACTTTTCTAGATATAGTTTCTCCACGATCGTGATCCAGATAATAGAAAGTCTATGGATGGGTAATAGTTGGCATGTAACACCCGAGCCACTAAGCTATGTGTGTGTTGCAGCAATCTCCAACCCTACTTCCCAAGTAGCGCTACATTGAAATCCTGCAACTTTTTAAAACCCAGACCCCTTTTAGCATGTGCTCACAAAGCTTTTCCCAGCTCTTTCATTTGATTCATTTGCTCGTCTTTGCATCAGGACTCCACCAGTAATTGTTCATAAAGATCCCAATCCCATGTATTAGTCTCTTTGGTACTAGGTA
>JAYMTN010001438.1:0-12865 GCA_036897425.1 Erodium trifolium
GGATGGAAAATCAGATGGAAAGTTAACAGTGGGTACTAAAGTGGAATTACCAAAAATTTAGGGTATTGAAGTGACACAAAAAACATTTAGGGTACTAAAAACGAAATCCGAAAGTATTAGGGTACTAAAATGGAATTACCTCATAAAATTATACAAATCTTGGCACCGAACAATTTAAAAATACTGTATATAACAAAAAGAAAAATAAATGGCTGTCCTCGTGAGACCATGTCTTCCTCCTCATTTGCTTGACCGAGCTTTGACCATGGCCATCAACAACAATAGCAGCAACACCAACTAATTTCCAAAAACAATAAAGCCCCTTCCAGACTGTTTATAATTTATATTCTTCCCCTTTCTTTTTCTCAATAACAGCGAATAATAAATATTGATTATTTTTACCAATATTTTGCTTTGAACCTGTCGCTGGTCTCTGCCAACAGTAGCACTCTCATCTGGGTCCCCTCTGGTTCCTTCCCCGAGCTCGATTTTGTCAAATTCTTCGTCTGGGTTTTATTGATCTGGGTTGCTTCACAGGGATTCAGCTTCTTCTCTGTTGCTGGTTGGCTTGATTAGATCTTTGTTCCTGATCTGAGAAAAAGGAGAAGTTTCTTTTTTTATTGTTATCTGGAAGTGTTTCGGTGTTGTGGAATGTGGAAGCCCGCAGGGATTCCTGGTGACTCGTTCTATGAGGTCCGGCCAGAGTGCTCTGATGTACCCAAATCCCGCTTCAGGATCAAGGTTTGTTTCTGGGTTTTTCTTCCTTGGATTGTTAGTTGAACATAGCTGCATGGTGTTGACCAAGAATTGTGTGATCTGAATTTAAATCAATGCTGTTATAGTGGGTTTGTAACTTGCTCGATTGGGTTCTGAAGCATTGACTTGTTATCGATTTTTAACCTGCTTGTTGATCTTTGATTGATTGCTAATTGCTTCATTTAAGTGGATATAAGCAGACAATCGTAGGGATTATTACTTATGAATTTGGATTTCTAAGAAAGTGAATGAGGTTATACATTCAAATCATATGAAGTTACTGCCATGAGACCGTAATCTTGTATCAGTTGTGATCTATCTTGATAGGGAAACTAAAAGAAGCTTCTTTGTGATAGCAGTGTTTTGTTATTGTTAGGGGTCAACCTTGACACGATTAATTTAAGGGAAATTTATTTGGACAGTGTAAGAATCGAATGAAGTCTTGCAGTTATATCACCAGAAGATGCATTACTTAGACAGCCTTGGCCTCTAAATTAATGGCAATTGTTTAAGCATGTATTTTATAAATATAGGTTAAGAGTATAAACTACTGTTTTGGATAAACAATGGTACTCTTGCGTGCAATAATATACTGTAAAAGCTATTGTCCTCGTGAGGAAGGCTTTTGAAAATTAGAGGAGAAGTGAAGACTTCGCCTAGCCTTTACAGACCTAGAAAAGGCTTGTGACCAAGATCCTAAAGAAGTTTTATTGCCCATACTAGATAAAAAGGTGCACGTCTTATACATTTTAGCTATGAAGGAACATCAGGTAGTGGGGGGTTGTGAGAGATTTTCCTATTCGAATCACATCAATGGTTGACTTTAAATCCTTTCCTTTTGGTATTAGTAATTAAAGCTTCAGAAGATCTTTTCAAGATAAGTTCGTTTGATGTATATTGTTTGCATATGACGTTGTGTTAATTTGTGACTACAAAATTAGATGGATGGAGAGAAGTATTAGAATCTAAGGGTTTAGTGCAAGTACGACCATATGTGAAAATACAAAGTGCGATATAAGCCAGACTAAGGGGGTTAGTGGACCTTCAATTATGAGGAAGATAAGTTATTAGATGTGATCATTTTAGATACCTTAGACTTATAAATCGAAAAGATTGGAGCGGATTTTGGAAATTTGATTGATGTGGGGTGGTTAAAGTAGAGGAGGGCTTTGGGGGTTCCCTGTGTTAAAAAAGTGTCCTTCTGAAGCACGAGGGATTGGTGTATACTACCCATATGATTTGTATGACACAGAATTTTGGGCTCTCAATGGCTCCAATACCTTATTATGGGGTTTATAGAGATGAGAATGCCTAGGTGGACTTACGATGAATAGTGAGAAATTTCTGATTGGAGAAACTAAAATGGGCAAGGTTAGGTGTTAAGTACCAATAAGAAAGTACTTGATAAGGCAAATGAAGAAGATACAAATATAAGATCTCAAGGTGCTTTCTTATCAGATTCAAGTAGCCAACCCCAATTTTGAGTGGGAAATGATTGGTTGTTGATTTTGGTGAACTGATGTTAGAAGTCTTACAGTTTGTATTTTGAGATGGAATGTGTTGAAGGTCTAATGGTTCATAATTAGTGATGTTAATTTACGCTGCTTGCTATTATTAAAGGCTGTGTATAGAATATAACAATATGGCCGCATTTCATCTTTTCCTTATTTTTGTTTTTGATAAGCAATTGTTCCATATGATTTCTATGGCGTTTCTTTTCTATCAGTGAGGGTTGTTTTTAATCTCTTTTTCAGGCTGGTAAAACTCTTAGCGTGAGGAAATGGCATGCTGCGTTTTCTCAAGAAGGGCAGCTGGATATAGGAAAGACTCTAAGTAGAATCCAACGCGGGGTAAGTGTACCTTCATGATTCAGATGTTGCCATAAGTTATGCTTATGTATATCTCATATTCAGGTCATGTTAACATAGTTATCATGTTTATGGATGTTAACCATAAATAGCTTCATGACATATCTGAAAAACGGTAAACTCTGAACTGTATCTGTAATCTTGGTGAGCCACAACAGACAAATGAACTCATGTACCATTTTGGATAACAACCATCTCATTCAATTGGGCTAGACTGCATTGCAGTGTATGAAGACTCATTTGGAAAACAAATCTGCCAGAATGAGCCAAGTATCGGTGCAAGTATAGCTTCTGAGCTACTCCCTCTTTTGACCTTTTTCTCCTAATCTGCACACGACTTGTTCTATTTATCTTAAGGCATTATTCAGCTGCTTGTCCTTGATAATATTGTTGTCTTGTCAAAACTTAGGTCTACTGGTATGGCCATGTACTTGGTTTCATATTTTTGCTGCTTACCATTCTCTAATTGCAACCCATAGTAAGTTGAGAAATAACTTTTTTTAAAGTTGAGATATAACTTTTTAAAAGTTGGGAGAAAACTATTTTAAAAGTTGGGAGATAACTATTTGGTGGATGTAGCCTTAATTTCTTAGGACATGTTGATATTTACAGAAAACTGAGGCTCCCATATTGAAATGTCAAACTTGTAGTTGAGTGTGACTTTTACCTTTATATTAAGCTTTTTTTTTGTCTCTTTCAGCAGACTTCAATCTTTAACAGCTCTCATATTACCTAGTTCAGCTGCCGTATTCTTTAACCCATTACTTTTGTTATTCAACTATTTGTTTGTTTTGCCTACACTTTGGTTCAATCTTGACCCTTACTTGTTACGGTGTATAGTGATAGTCATGCGTCATGCAACTATGTATTTGTTCATTTATTGGTAAATTTACATGTTCTTTCTTCCACTCAGCTAAAAATGTAGGCATCTTATGCAAAGCTACGTTCCTAAACTTTTCAAGATATTGATGAAGAGTGCGTCAACCCTTGATGCTCAAAATATTTGAAATTCAATTAAATCTTTTTAGCTAATGTGTACTGATATATATTTAATGTGCATGCCCTGGTGAAGATACAACAAATTGGAGGCACTGGTTTGTCCTATATAATGATAACTCACATGTGTTAATTTGTCCACATTATGTGAAATGATTATCAAGCTCACTGTCAGCAATCTTGTTGTCTGTGTATGTTTTGTTGAATTCTCTTTACAGTTGATCTGATATTGATGCAGTCTTTTTTTCTGAGAGCAAATAAATAAATAATCTGTACAAGTTCAGTAGGGCTTCATTGTGCATTGTTTATATGTGGTGTGTACGTATTGATATAATATTTAGTAAATCCAGAATAATTAATTGTGATGTTTGTGTGGAATATTAGGGAATCCATCCATCAATCCGGGGAGAAGTTTGGGAATTTCTACTTGGCTGTTATCATCCTAAGAGCACATTTGAAGAGCGAGAGCAAATTAAGGCGCGTCGAAGGTAAATCATTTTGACTGGTTTACTCATTTCATTATGAAGCTTCGAAAGTAAGTTCCGATTTCTACCACAAACCCTTGCTATCACAAAAGACAAATTGTTTAGGTGTTAGTTTGTTTGCATTTTCAGGGTACAGTATGCCCAGTGGAAGGAAGAATGCCGAGGAATGTTTCCCCTTGTTGGTAGTGGAAATTTTATTACAGCACCTGTGATCTCTGAGGATGGTCAACCCAATCATGATCCTTTAGTGCTTTTAGAATCAAATCCAGAAAAGGGTAGTGATAACAGACCGGTAGCCCCTGCAAGCATTTTGAAACCAGTGACAGACAAAAAAATAATCCAGTGGTTGCTTACATTACATCAAATAGGTTGGTTCTTGCTTTCAGTATTGAAATATTTGTTTCAAACTCTCTCTCTATCTATCTCTCTTTGAGGTGATTGTAACTATTTGTTTGCATGTTTATTCTTAACAGGTCTTGATGTTGTTCGCACTGACAGGACATTGGTGTTCTATGAAAAGCAAGAAAACTTGTCCAAACTTTGGGACATTCTTGCTGTTTATGCTTGGGTAGATACAGATGTTGGCTACTGTCAAGGTGGGTACTGAAAAAAACTTTTCTTATTTGCAAAAACATGCTGTTTCTGAAATCTTGCTTTATAATTTGGAGCAGGAATGAGTGATCTTTGCTCCCCCATGATAATCTTACTTGAAGATGAAGCTGATGCATTTTGGTGCTTCGAACGCCTCATGCGCAGACTGGTACACTATCTTTTTAACATTTTATTAATTTTGCTTATTTTGGTGTCATCTAGATCATTATATTCAAGCTTTTCAGTATGATAGACTTGTTTGGGCTGAATAGTTACGATGTGTTGTTGTTTTATTGTATAAAGAGAGCAAATTTCAGATGTACTGAGAATTCCGTTGGAGTGGAGGCACAACTTAGCAGCTTGGGTTCAATTACTCAAGTTATTGATCCAAAACTTCATCAGCACTTAGGTACGAGCATTGGTCGTCTAGTGCTTGTATTACTTGACACTTAATGTTGTCTGAATAAACAACTGTTGAATGCACAGAAACATTGGGTGGAGGAGACTATCTATTTGCTTTCAGAATGCTTATGGTATTGTTTCGTAGAGAATTCTCTTTCTGCGACTTGTTGTACCTTTGGGAGGTAAGAGTAAGAGTAGTTGTATTGAATGAAATGGTGATGGTTAGGATGTTGAGTTGAGTTGAAGGATATCCTGGTTTTGCAGATGATGTGGGCGTTGGAGTATGACCCTGACTTGTTCTACATGTACGAGAGTGAAGGATCGTCTACAGGTACAAATGCGAGGAGATCAAAGTCCATACGTTCCTGTGGCAAGTACGAGAGGGAATACATGAAAAACGGCACACACAATGAAGCTCCTCTCCCCATCTCTGTTTTCCTTGTTGCCGGTGTCCTGAAAGATAAGAGCACTAAGCTAATGCGTGAGGCTCGTGGGCTCGATGACGTTCTCAAGGTTAGTGAATTTGATTAAACAGCGCGATTATTTTATGAAGCCTTAGATGAAACATTAATGTGTTATAGTTTACAGAAAGAGTTGTCTATTTCTATTTTCTAGTAGGCTGCTGGTATTATGTTGATGTATGATTTTGAATATCATCTCCAGATTCTAAATGACATGACTGGAAATCTGGATGCCAAGAAATCTTGCGTCAATGCTATGAAACTCCACAAAAAATATCTAAAAAAGGTATCGTATGTTGAACTCTCTCAGATGATGATGATGCCTGTTTCATTTCCAGGACTGACTGATTAATGCTTATGCTATGTCACTGCAGGCCAAGAAGCCATAGCATTTACTTGGTTTCCACTATGTGTAAAACTTGTACTCATTACTTCATCTTCAGCATTTGCGCACACATACATTCTTTGCTCCTTGTATTATTGTTATTCAACTTGAAATGGAAAAAGAAAATATTTGACCTGTAATATACATCAATGAGATTACGTCACCATTACCATTGTGTCAGTTTTGGTTTGAACTTGATATGATAACGGTCACGATACATTCAGCCCCAAGCCACCTGTTTTGATTCTTGCCTTTACTTAAGTATTGTGTGTTTAGAGTAAGTGAGGGTTCGTGCTTCAACCTCATTTTTTGCAGCCTAGCATCTGTGCCACGCATGTCTTGTGGTCCTGCTCTGCGTCTGCAACCATGTCGGAGTTATTGCAGAGCATAAATAGTGTGGAGGGTTGTTGTTTTGTTTTCATGTATAATTTTGGATCTTTCTTCTTTGATCACAGGAAAAAGGGTGCCTTCTTGGTAATTCCTGATCATATAATACAGAGATCCCTCTTTAATCAGTTGATATTCATATTTCTAGCCCAAACCATCATTACCCATTACAGCGGCCTCAGAGCTTGCAACATTCGACCCCTTGGAGGTTTTCTTGGTCTAACTGGCAACTACACATCGCGAAGCCTTTAACAAACCGAAAGCGGCTACGATTACCAAACTTGTATGGTAAAAGCAAAAGCAGACCCATGTGATGGGGGTATTAGGGGAAGTTCCCTGTATAGTTCAATTGCTTTCTTAAGCAAGGTCTCAGGGGAGTTCCCTGTATAGTTCAAGGTATTGTCATGATACCTTCCACCTCATGCCATCTCTTTTTATTTTTACCTTTACTTAGAGCATGTAAAACGCCCTTGCCCCTTGCCCCTTGCTCATCAATATCCATTACGATAACAGCACTACATTTGTCATTGAACAAAGCAAAGTTATTTTCTTCCTTCATTTCAGGTTGTACATCACGCCCACAATAAATTTAGTGACTGATGAAACAGCAACTCATACAAGTCATATTCAGGAAAGCGTTGGCAAAAAATATATCAAATTTACCGGAGCATGAAAAAGTAAACTAAGGCATATCATCATGTCATGGCCATGATGAAGAAGGTGAGGATCAGCGCCGTCCGGGAGTTGACCGGGTTGGCGTGGGCGTGGCTGCTCTTCTTCTTCTTCTTTGGAAGCTGCTTGGGCAGCGCGCACTGGTCGACGTTAAAGAAGAACTTGGTGGGAAAGCCGTCCCCGGCGGGAATGTTGATCTTCTTGATGCGCTTCTTGTTGAAGGCGACGACGGTCTGCATCTTGCCGGGCACCCTGGGGGCGGACTTGGTGGTGCCGTTGGTCTCGGCGATCAAGTAGTTGAGGCCCTCGAGGCCCTGGAAGAAGATGGTGTTCTTGACTTGCTTGCTCCCCTTGAGCTTGGTGCCGTTCATGGAGAAGGAGCGCTCGAAGCCGGGGTAGGCCTTGTTGAGCTGGACGGCGGCGAACCAGTCCTTGAAGGGCTTGTCGCCCCAGTTGAAGAGCGTGATCCTGGCCGTCCAGCCCATCTTGTAGTCGGAGTCCACGTGCCAGTTGACGCTGACGCCGCAGTTGTCGGGGCAGGGCCGGATGCCCGGGACGGGGAGCTTCTTGAGCTTGGCGAGGGCGACGGCCTTCTTGGTGCGGTTGGGGAAGGGGAGGAGGAGCGCCTCGGGCGGGAGCAGCATCGCCTTGGCGTTCTCGTTGCAGTTGGCGTCCTCGTCGCAGCCGCACGCGCAGGTGGGGCAGGGGACGGCGTAGTCGCTGTAGAAGGCGGTGTAGGACACGCAGCAGCGGTTGCGCTTGGGCTTGGGGGGCACGATCTTGCATACCACCTGGAACGTGGCGATGGCGAAGAACTCGGAATTGAGGCCGTTGGGGTCGGGGAAGACGCTGGGGTTGACGCGGATGGGGGTGGCGCAGCGGTAGGTGGGGTTGATGTTGCCGTTGATCTTCCAGTTCTTGGGGGGCGTGAAGGCGGTGCGGTTCATCTCCGGGGGCATCTTGAAGACCTCCATCTGGAAGATGGAGCGGGACTCGGTCTTGTTCATGAGGTAGGGGAGCACGGCGCCGTCCTTGCAGCAGAAGGGGAGCTTCCCGTACTCGTCGTCGTTCTTCTTCTCCGGGGGGAGGTCGGTGATGAGGGGGGACTTCTCGCAGTTCATGACGGTGGTGAAGTCGATCCCGGCGTAGAAGACGGCGGCCTTGCTGTAGAGGCAGACGGAGGGGTCGCGCTTGTAGGTGAAGGCGCCGCGCATGGAGTTGATGAACTCGCCGCGCTGCCAGTCGAACGTGAGGTTCCAGTGGTCCAGGCGCCCCAGGGGGTGGAGGTTGTCGATGGTCACCTGGGCGTTGTACTTGCCGTCGTACGACTTCATCACGTCGTACACTATGCTCAGGTCGGCAGGCCGCCGCTTTGAGTACTTTACCTTCTTCATCTTGGGTTTCTTGGCCTTCTTTTTCTTCTTCTTCGGGTCCAGTTTGCAACATGCATACATCGTGTGACTCCCTGCGCATTACCACACTCTTACTTGACAAATTCATAAACTATTAGTTGTATTGAAATACATACTTTCATGAAACTTGAAAGAATAATTTGTTTATCATCACATTACTTTCATATATACATGGAACATTATATTATATGCGGTTAAAATTCCTGTGGACAATAAAATTCCTTCATACAAGTTATCCATTTATATATATTGCCTTTAAGATTGACACTTGAATCGTTTGTTTTTCAACACTTTTATCTGACTGATGAATGGATCAATATTCAGTCTGTATACGTGCAAGGGTGAGCTAGGACTAGGGTGGTCCGGTAGGACTGTATTTTTTTTTATCAGCAAATATATAAACAGATCAAGCCTGAATTACCATCAAGAGAAAGATCCCTAAGCAAAAGAGGAGACCAATTTAAGCCATAAATGATAGAATTCTCTAGAAAGAAATACAAGGGAGGTTCTAACAAACCAGAACCCAGATTTGACTAACTTTAAACATCGAAGATGAAACACCAAGAGAAACAGAAAAGTAAAGAACGGGGCCTCAGGCCCAAACAAGCAAACGAAAAAACAAACCCTAAACCTAATTCCCAACCTACGCCGCAATACGAGCCTCTTTGAAATCCAACGAGCTCCACCAGCGCCTCACCTCTTCCACCCCCAGCTCCAGTCAGGCCAAAGGCAGAACCACCACAACTGGTGGCCCCGACCATACAGGGTCGGGGAGGGGGAGCGAGGAATGGAAAAGATGAAGATAACTTGAGCCGCTTGCACTCCGTAACTAAACCGACGCCACCGCCGCACCAGTCTCAATGCCAAATCAACCCCGAGGCCAGCACCATCAGGAAGAGAAAGGGAGCAAAGAGTCCGATCTTGTCGCCGGAAAGACGAGAAGCGGAGCTTTGCCGAATGGACATCAACGACGACCGGCGATCCCGCACCCACCAGCAAGCGAAGCAAGAGCCTCTCTGCACTACTCAGCTACCGAAATACCCCGCCGTAGCCAACATTGATGACGATCCTCAGAGGAGAGTTCACCTCAATTCTGTCAAGTCCCCACCAGAGAAGGAGAGAGGGTAAAGAAGCGAAACAGAGAGAAAAGCTTCGGAATCGAGATGAGACGACCAGATCTGAGAAGAAACTTTAGATCTGAGGAACTAGATCTGAAAAGAGGCTTAGATTTTAGGAGTTAAAGGACAAAACGAAGAAGGTTGAGGAGAGGATAGGTCAGAAAGAAGGGAGAGGGTGAAGTAGCACTGAGCGAGAGGATGGCGGTGGCTTACATGACCGGAGCCAAATGAGTCGTCATCGACGACGACGAGGTACAAAGAGAATGCTGGAGTTGAAGAAGAAGGGAAAGTTCTAGAAAGAAAGAGGTCGGTCTCTCTCTCTATTCTTTAAGATTGTTGCACCCAATTGGTAGGAATGTATGGTCAGGTTTCATGTTTTGTTTAGTTGTTTTTTTTAATGTTTGGGTCGATGTTTTGGTCATTTTCTGACGTGAGTTTCGTTCATACTTCTCGTCTTTCTTACAATAGGTGTCTCCAAGACCCGTCTGGGGCATTGGAGGCACCTATTTAGATCAAAACAAAACATTAACTCTGAAACAAACCATGCATGCATTCATAAGCATTATTAAGGAATGAATGAATTGAGAAATTATACCCTTTTTCTGGGTAGGTTTGGGGCACCTGTAACCATCGTTCTCGAGGCGGATGGCCTTGGGCATGGGAAACTTAGGCGGCTTCATCCCGAACATGGTGCCCTTGATGTCCACCTTGGCCTGGATCTGCTTGCGGTCTCCGGCGGTCTCGATCGACGTCAGCAGATTGGTGTTCTCCCCGCCGCTGATGATGGTCCCGTTGGACGCATCCACCGGGAAATCTCCCCCGTCGTCGATCACGCCGCCTTCCAGGCTGACCAGGATCTCCCGGTGGTGGAACCCGATGTACATCTTCCAGTCCTTGATCTCCTCCGTCCCCGTGTTCAGCACCAGCGCCTCCCCCGTGAACGCCCACGCCTGCGCCGTCACGTTCTTCACGTACGGGTACAGCCTCGCCCGCTCGTTGAAAGTGTACGCCACGATCACCCCGTTGCATTTCGTGTACGCCGGCGGGGGGGGCGCCCCCCCCTCCTCCCCCCCTGCCGCCGCCCCTCCTCCCACCGCCCCGTAGTCGTCTTGCCCATCAACCCTCGTGCACACTAATATTAACCATAGTGCCACTGCAATACTGTGACTCCACTCTCTCACCATCATGTTAATTATGTTTGATTAGTAATAGAAAAGCTGATTAATTAAATCTACTCGATCACTGAGCCTGAGGTGCCCGAGACGGGGAAAGAAGAAATGGATAGAAAGGAGAGGCTGAGGAGAAATGTGTTGCTCTGGTTTTGGGGCAATGTTTGTGTGGGACTTGGTCTAGTGTCGATGCTATTGTCTTGCATTCGTCAACAAAACTTGTATGTTCTCTTCTCTATTTATATTTATACTCTTTTTTCTTTGCTATTTTTAGAATTTCTAGGAAAATGTTTTGATTTGCTCGTGACTTGTAACCATAATCAATGTCAACTTATATCGATGTATGGATGAAATGCTTATACTATTTTGGGATTTTTCTCATTTCCAAATAATAATTACTCTTTAAATTAATTCACAAAGTTGTTCGAAGTCGATAAAAGAATCATAAAAAAAGTAAAAACATAATTAAGTTTTAAGACGTCTGGAGAGAGGAGCTCTCACCTCTCGCTAGAATTTTCATAACCCTAACTCACTTCCTCTTACTTCCTTCAATCGTCGTCGGTGGTTTCCTTGGCTTCGGTCATGTGAGCCATCTGTGATCCACTAGTTCCTATACCCCTTTCTCCCTTTCCTCGGTGTGTCGTCCTTCATCAACCGGTGGGATTCCTCATATCTACTCGTGGGACACTCTTCTCTACCGTTCTTGGTGGATATCGTTGTAGATCCAGACCTCGCCTCTATTTCTTCTCCAGGGTCTCTGCTGTTCCGTTCGCAATGGCGTCTGTGTCCCATGAATCTTCTTCCATTTCTCGGTTGTTTGAGCTTCAAGGCCTCGTCGAAACCTGTTTACCGGCGTGGGGTTTGGCCAGTTAGGCCTAGGTTTTGAAACTTCAATGTTGGGGGTGTTGACCGTGGCGACTTCAGGGCACTAATCTGGTATCGGGGAACTACTCCTGGTCCGTGGCTTTCTCTTGGCTCTTCGTCCCGACTTCCTCTTCTTCATGGTAGAAGTTGTAAAAGTATCGCCTCTCCACTCGTGGTCGTCGACTTCGTGCTAGCCATCGGCGAAATCTGGTTCCTCCAAATCTGAGACGAGGGTTGTTTGTTGTCCTTGAGCTTGGAACGAGAAGTACAGTTTGGTTCTCTTCACTTCACACCTCGCTTCTCGGAGAGGTACTCTCTTCCTCCCTTCCCTCTTGATTTCGACTGTTTCGGGTAATGCCCTACGGTTAGCCGGAGAGTACTCATCAGTGGAGGGGAATTGGGCTTGTGAGTATCCATTTTTGTTGGGTTTCGATCCCCTCCTAGTAATATGAGAACTATTCTTTTTCTCAGTATCTTTTAGATACCGGTACACTGCCTTTTTAGGGTTCCTCACATCTTGGCTTGAGGTTTCCTACCTTTTGGTAACGGTGGACCGAGTATTAGATAGGGCTTACCAGCTTGGGGTCGTATGTCTGGTCTGCATTTGCATGGTTGGAGGTTGTTGTGCACGGGTGCTTGGGGATTATCGTTCTGGCTTCTCACGTGTGCTTAACGGTGGTTAAATCTGAGTGTTTTAGATTGTTATTTCTGTTTGTAATTGTTCTGTTTAGTTGATTGCAATCTTTGTTTTTGTTTACTTGATTTTTCCCTTGTTATCATTTGTTTTCTTATTGTAGTTATCTGGTTCTTAGACCGTGTTTGTATTTTTTCCCCTAATTAGGACTGTTTTGAGGTTTTGCTTCATGCTAGTATCACTTGTTGGGGTTACTTACACTATAATCTGTGTGCTAGGAACCTTGTTTGAAGTTGTCTTTGTTTGTATATAACCTACCTTTGAGGGTTTCCCTTTGTCTTATCTTTTATTTCAAAGGCAAGGTATTTCTAAAATTTATTAATAAAAACAAATGTCAATGACATGATTAAAATCAATAAAGTATAACTTGTATTAAATTCATGACATTGGGATTAATTTATATAAATTATTTTACTTTATAACGTATGGGATTTATAAATATGACTGGGTAGCTAAGAGCACGCTTTGATATTGCTCATCCGCTCCTTAAACACATTTTTTAAAGGTAAATGAGCTGATTTTTGTGTCACATACAGCTCAATTGGTGATAGCATTGCTAAGACTTTGCTATTAAAGGGTGAGGTCTCAGGTTCGAGTCTCACCAA
>JAYMTN010001439.1:0-12863 GCA_036897425.1 Erodium trifolium
CAGGTGTTGACCGAGGGCAGGATCAGGGGATGTCTCAGAGCTAGGGAGCTCAGCGGTGATCCCGCTTCTTTTGGTTTTGTTGTTTAGAGACGTACAAGTTGTTTTGTTGTAAACTTTTGTTTAAAACTCGAGCATGACTCGTTATTGTAAAAACTATGTTTATTTAAAGTCCGAAGCTCTTGGTCTGGTAGTTTTTAAAACAGGTGGTTATTTTCAAACAAAAGTGTAACACCGTCACGTCTCATCTTCGGCTTGGTCTGAAATTGAGGCGTGACATGTATAATGCTTTTCATTAAGTAAGACTTATAGACAATGCATATATTGAATATGATCATTGAATTGACCAATTGATCAATAATAATGATATCCCCGAGTGATAGACATTACATGTACTATCAATGTATATATATTGTTTGTCGTTTGACTTAAGAATAAAGATTACCATAATAATTAATAAACTATTTTTTATGCTATAATGTTAGACACCCGTGGGTAAAAATGATGATTGTAAGGTCATAGGGTACAATTATATACCTATATAATTAGTGGTAAGTCAAGACGCAATCTATCAACTCTAGGTGATAATTTTGAACTCTATGTTATGAATTTTACGAGTGGAAAAGAACTTTGTCCAAAGTGGATGAATAACTTCGTAAATAGGTTTCTTCAAATCATTTGACAATCAATAACGATCAACATAAAACATACTCGTTATCTAATGGGATTTCACAGTTGAAAAATATGTCCAGATAATAGGAAAACAATACATCACCATTAGTCAAATTTGTCTTTATTAAATGATAATATTCACGTTATCCCGTCGCTAAGGAATGTTGTTAGAAGCTCTCTGCGGCCACACGAGGAAAAATCATGGCTATGGCCATGGCCTTTGCCATGGTTTATGTCATGGTTATGCTTCTCTTTTCTCTATATCTTCTCCCATGCACCTCCCCTATCGGCCCTGTGAAAGTTTTTTCTATTATGGTTCTTTTCAAGCCGCCGCTAGCCACTGCGACGTTGACTCCCTCCCGCCACCAACGAAGCGTCTTCCGATCTTGTTCGGTCCCCCCTCTGCAACTCTGATGGTTGACGTCTAGCTCACCTCGACATCAATCGACCTCAAAGTCGCCTCTGAAGCCGCCGCCTCTAAAGCCCCCTTTGAGGCCACCGCCGTCGTCTCTGAAGCCGTTGTCGCCGTCTCTGAAATCGCCACCGACGCGTCCTCCTCCCTGGCCTCCACCAACGCACCATCCTCGATTATGGATGTGGCTAATCGAGTGGGTCTTTTTTTATTTTATCTGATTTCTTCTTTGCAGGAATTCAATGCTCTAGGAATTTTACCGGGGAGGGGTCCCTGTTAAGAGCTGTGCCTCCCTTTGAAACTGATGAAAGCAGGTTCGGTCGCACTTTACAGAGTATGCAGCGTTTAGACAACACCTTGAGCAGTCAGTCAATTTCGTCATAGTTTAGTTTTCGCTTGCCTATATGGCTTTTCCAACACCGTTTGTAACGGTTCATTTGTCTCAGAGTTATTTGTAAAGAGACTTTCTGGAACTCCATACAGTGTAATAGCTCTCTTTATTATTTGAATGAATATATGCATCTTTTTAGTAAAAAAAAGTAATATTGTTAGACACAAACTTCGGTTGGTAGTTGATAAAATTGAATACTATTGGCTTAGCGTTGGATACATATGTGGTTTACACTTTTTGCAAGTTAGTATCGTGAAGAATATGATAGATTAATATTTTAACAATCCATAATCTCCATTCGGTGAGCTCAAGTAATCTTTTACTCACCTTTATGGTTAACGACTTGGAATAAATTCGTCGACATCACTGCACCATTAATACATTCAGAGTTCGAGTTCTGCCAATAAAACTACACTTGGTACTACTAAAATGAGGGAAGTAATTTTTCACTGCAACACAATACATTTATCAGAAAACAGAAATCTCTCTATATACAAACAGATGATATAAGATTTACACTTCACACATTACAAAAGCCCATTGCAGCGAGTCAATGCAAGTTGACCATAATTAAATGCAGTCACAAGATATAAAATTAGGAAATCAAATACACTTTTTTTCCTTTAAATTAGAAATCTTACAAGCAATTCAAGACTGAACTTTTTTCATCATCAGTCAGGCAGGGTCTTCACTCACTTGTTTCCAGCTCAAATATATTTACTAATTGCAATGCTGTTCCTTGCATTCTTTCCGATCCTGGTGGTTGAAGGGTAGTGGACTCTTCTTTGCACTACCCAGGCTACGCCGGTTTCCAGAACCATTCATCCTCTCTCCCTGAGCTGATTTCACTGCATCACTGCAGCTTTTCCTTCGACCCAGCTTTGGAGATTTTGCACGAGTTGGGGGAGGCTGGTATTAACACAACGCAACAAAATGATTATAAGCTGCTGCTGATAGATCCAATAGGACACAGAAATCAAACATGAACAGTCAAATAATTTTGCTGAGATTGGCTCTTGCAGCATTCCTACCAATTTGCTGCAATTACTATACACAGCACCCATATTTATATCTTTCCCTTCATGTACTTTCTACTGGAGATCACATACTGCTAAACATCACTATTCCTCCCTGGTTGCCTTGTAGATGGCATGTGATGCAATGTGAACAAAAAACATTACACTTTCAAATGATGATGTTGTATTACATAGCCATTCAAGATTTCCATGAGGTAGTCAGCATTGATGATATGTCACTGTTGACTCTATGGTACCAGATGACGAGAAAAATAAATAGGGATTTTTGTTTGATTTATAGGGGTGTGATAATAATTTCAACACATTGCAGGGATGTGCATGTAAATTTTGCTTTAAGTACTTCCTTCAGTTAAACATATGCACTTGATGTTTATTATAAGTATCAGCAACTCAAGAGCAGTTAATTCAGCAATGCAGCTTTAACAATGAAAGCAAACAGGCCAATACCTTTTTCAATTCAGTCTTAGGTGGAGGTCCCTCGTGATAAAAACTAGGCATAGGGCTTGCCTTGAACATCAAACTTTTTCTCAGTTGCTTGATAGCCGCCTCTTTCTCTTCCTATAAAAAGGCAGCTAAACATGAACCTTCGAATTCACATAGATGGTTAAAGGTATAACCTAACTACTGGGTTGCGAAAGTAACAATACCTTGGTCCTTGCTTCACATTGGGTTTTCTCAGCTTCCAGAGCTTGGTGTTTCTCCTCTAATTTTGTGTAAAACTAATTGACGGGAACATAAAGAATATGCAGTCATGTATTTTCTTATTATATTAGGGTACGAAATGTATAGGAAGGAAAAGGTATAAAAGAAAGTTATTTTACCTCCCTCCGTTTCTCTGCACGCTCAGAGCATCTAAACGTTGGAGCTGATCCAACAGTTGCCTTGGGCTTGTTCCTCATAGATGTCAATGTGCTATCCATCGTTAAGGGGCAAGTACAAATTTCAGGGGGAGGAGCAGATCCGAGCAACAGTAAGAAGAAAAAAGCATACAAAAGAAATATAAGCCTTAACTGTTTATAATACAAGGATACGAAGAAGCAACAGAATAAGAATCTTCCTCATCAGGATGCTTCTTGTTGTCAGGTTGCAATGGCTTCCTTGATCCCAGAGGTGACATTGACTACAGCAAGATATAGAAGATTTAGAATCAGCAATGAAATTGGTTTTCATACATACATATACATAGATTCACAAACATGTTAAAAAACGAATCTTTTAGTTATGGCACAACTTTACTGGACAAATACCAGTTCCAACGCCTTTTTCAGAACTTCACAAAAGTCATTCACAAATTTATTCACCAAGAGGGTGTTTGATTTCACTTTTAAGTTGGTCAAACAAATTTATAAGTTTGCTTAGAAGTGGAAAACTGCTTCTCATTCTCCAACTTAAAAAGTCATAAAAAAGAATCTTGTTTGACCAAGAAAAGAGAACAAGCATTCATGTGAATGGCTCTATGTGATCCGCATTTGGTTCATGGAGCATACCCCAATTGATTGGGAAAATGGCTATGTTGTTTGATCAAACAAAAGACTATTATTATAGAGGCAACTTATAAGTTTACCTGCTTATAAGCTATATTTAAGATACTAATCCAACCACCTACTAAATAACGTTGCGAAAGGTTGTCAGTATTTACTAGTCAGATTGAACAAGAGGCAGTCGAAGAGATTGCATGTCATGAACACAACTATTAACATATGAAGACCTTCAATGAAGTAAACTTTAAGCCGTGAACTTTTATCAAAATGGGAGAGGGACATGTAGAAAAATGGGAAAACAGCAAAATAAATATATAAAAGTAATTAACCCATGCAAAATGACAAAAAAAAAACAGCTGTCACAAGTAGGGATAATTGCAAAATAGTACGAGGTATTCACTTCTTGGAAGTTGTAGCTCTCTTCTTTGATAATTGCAAGAAAGTGCTTTGGTCTTGCCTTTTCATTAAACTTTGTGTAAATTTGTTTCAAAATGACAATTTTATCCTTGAAATTTTAAATAAACAAAAAAAAATCTAAAATTTTCACCTCCTTTAATTTTCTCTCTTTGGACACACAAGGAGGGAAATGAAGATTCTGGATTATTTTAATTTTCTTAATCATTATTTTTGAAAGAGTAAATGCGTCACTTTTAAACAAATTTACAAAAGTGCAACAAAAGGACAAGTTCATGACTCTTTTTTGCAATTATCAAAGAGGAGAGCTACAACTTGCAAAAAGTGAATACCTCAGGGTACTTTTTTGCAACTATCCCTCACAGGTATAAATGTAAAGAGAAACTAGATGCACATGCCCAGTTGCAGTTACCTGAATATGTCTTGCAATATTTGAAGCTGGAATGTTGGCATTGGATGATTTAGTGATACCAGTGGCATCGGGTTCAGATCCAGTGGGGCGTGCCCCGCATGATGCACGCTTTTCAGTTGCCAGGGCAAATGGTTGTGGTACAGTGCATTTTGTGCGAACATTTGAAACAGTAAGTTTTGATGCATGTTTCACAGGTAATCTTGACTTCTTATGATCCTTTGCCTTTGAATTTTCCAATTGCACCTTTTCCTCTTGTGAACCAATCTTCTTCTCGGGTAAGCCAGCTTCAAATTTTGAGTTCACTGCATCTTGTCCCTCCCTTAAATTTCCAACAAGGCAAGCTTCAGATATATTTTCACTGGTACATTCCTTTACTTCATATTCTTTTACTTCAGTGCCCTCTTCCAATGTTTGGAGTTCAGGATCTTGATTGATATGCTCATTTGACTCTGTAGCATCATGCGTGTCAGGGATGGTTTCTTGAGTAGTATCATTGGGAAAACCATTTGAATAAACTATGATGCAATCAGGCTCCTTGTCCATACAAATATCTGTTATTTCCATGCCCATTGCACTGCCAAAATCAGAGAAGACTATGCCATCAGTCTGGATAAGAAGCGCATAACATCATCTCATTGCAAACAAAACTGCTTAATTTTCGTGGATTTTTTTTACACGCAATAAAGCACTAAATCTTACATATATTAATCAAAGGTCAACCTCTAACCTAACCCCACCCCACACCTACTCCCAAGTAGATGACACTAGGATTCGAACCCTCGACCCCAAGGAGGTGAGAGCTCAACTGACTACTAGGCCAACCCTGGTGGATAGTTTTCACATTCCTGTCAAATTGCTATAAATAATACCAGGTTCTTATGATGGGTACAAAAAATTTCTAACCAACATATACTCATAAACAAACTCTTAATTCTAAAACCACAAGGTAAGTGTTTACGGTGGTATGAACAACAATGATAACATTTCTTTGAATTACAATTTTTTTTTAGAATGGTTAAGATTTAGTTATGGCTAGCTATGAGAGCAAGATTTAAGTTAACGAATTGATTATGGGTATCAGACACGAATATAAAATAATATTTCAACCAGTGGTGGCACTGCATAATAGAAACTGAGGTTAAAAGACCCAAGTTATTTTGGTTGTTTGGAACCGTAGTATAGCCATTTTTAAGTTTGCTATGCTAACAAGTACAAACATATTAATTTGAACAAATATTATATGGAGAATAAAAGAAAATTACACCCAATAATATAAAATCAAAATCAAAATCAAATTAACATCACTCATTTATATTTTGGCCCCTACCACTGACTTCAATCTTACAAAAATCAGAGTAAAAGAAGAAAGTTTTCCTTTAGATCTCAGCCTGCTAACATCTGAAGAGTGAAGACTGGACATTTACTTCTAGACTGTAATTAAAACATAAAAATTGGGCATCGCAACAACCACCTTCCTAAATAAGTAATAATGAGTACATGCTTCATTTTTGTAGTAGATAAAAGTAGTGACTTTCATGAAGTCTTGATCTTATGGTGAAAAAGTTTCATTGATAGAAAAACATATATAATACAAAAAGTAGAGGACATTTGAAGGTTAGGTCCCTGAAATTATACTTTTAACCAAGCAGAGATGAACAAACAACTGTACTGATTAATAATAGTACATATTAGATAGCAACAGCCTGACAGTTAACAGACAATAACCTCAGCACCTTTAAGTGCAAACCAGGCTTGCTTCAGGATTTATATCATCACCAAACAAAATTCCTGAAGTGTTGACACACTTTGCATTAAAGAGGAACACGAATAATGACATACACTAGAGAAAATCAAGGATAAAGAGGGCACAGTGGCCTCAGCAAGCATGAAGCAATATATTGATCAGTTAACATAAAAACAACAGACAGAATCATTAGCTTTTGAGCTAAAGGAGCAGCAATAACAACAACAATAAACGAAAGAAGTGGTTAATGTACTATAATAGCATATTTTATGGTTAAGAAACAACTTGACAAATCATCATCTATGTTTACAGAGCAAAAGAGAAGCAAATAAATAAATTTAGGCAGTATGGGCATAATCAGTGGCTTACCCAATGGCAGAACTGAAGGAAAGAAACATAAATACTCAGGTTCGGTCAACAAACAAACAACGAACTGATACATGAGAACATGAAGAGCTGTATTTTGAGCTCCAATTACAAATGGCAATGGAAAGCACACAAAAAAAGAATATGCAAGCAAAACCACTCAGTCCCTCTCTGGTGTTCAGGAAAGGAAATCAAGAATTTTATGGTCCAACCTTTTTGAAAGACTTACCTGCATAATCCAATCCAAGTAGTTACAAAACAATAGAAAATCAAACATTTACTCAACATGAACACCATTATTGCATAGAATTTATCAGAAAGCAAACTAGTACAGAAAATAACTACATCATTCTCAGAAGCAAACAATTCAGAATTTGAATTTTCCAGCAACCAAACAAAACCAACACAATCCAGCCCAGAAATCATACAAACGAGAAAGAAAAAACAAACAGAAAATGACCCAGAACGCAGATCGAAGAGCAAAACCCAGAAATAGGAACAAGTCAGAGAACAGGCAGAGATCGATCGATGAATCCAAGTGAAGCAACTATAGAAGCTACATTGCGCGCATGAAAGGAGAGAAGCAGATCGGTGGGCAGCAAAAGGAAATGGAAAGAGACAAATGACGCACCGTATGAGTCCGATCTGTGAAGAAATGGAGCTGCTCTTTTTCGCCTTACTGAGCTACGTTTTGTGAGAGAAGAGAGTGGTTGTGTTGTGTGGGCTCTCAGTTACTGGTCATGGATTTCAACTTATATATATGCAAAAAGCGTCCATGTCCCAGGCTTGTCGGTTTTCACGCCGTTAGTTGACGGCGTTTCTTTAACTAAACAATTATATATATATGTTAAATTAATTTGATCAATTGGGTTTGGTTTAAAAAAATCTACAAGTACAACAACAATTATTCTCGCTGTCGGACTATTTTACAAAAATCTCAATTGCTTCAAATCTTTCAGCTACCTCTTGTTAGAATAAAAGTGATTAATTAATGGTGGGTTTTCTATTATAATAAAATAATATTTAAATCACCTCAAGATAAATTGAATTTAATTAGATATCATGTCAGTTGATGATATATGCTAATTTTATTGAGAGAAAAAGTAAAGGTGGAACAGAAAAGGTTGGTAGGTAGCATTTGAGTTGTGGTTGAATTTAAAAGAATTCGAATTGATGTGAGACATATGATGATTTTAGATTGAATTGAAAGCTAAAAGTGGATACATTTAAATATAGAAAAGGAAAAGGAAGAGAATGCGGACAGAAATTTGCAACAAGGTTGTTCAAAGTTGGAGCCTTGATTCTTTATTATTGTAAGCGCCTTTACCTTTTTCTTTTGTCTCTTTCTTTCAAAAGATTAAAACTGCATTTATATTCTTTTTTTTCGTTTTTGGGTACACCAGTATCAATTACGGTGGCTACTAGACGGCTTTAATTTTCGTTCCGAATTAAAATAAAATTGTGTATTCTAATCCCTTCTCAATCTTGATTGAGTTCGCTTTGGAACTCAACACTTGTTATCATTAACATTATTCGATTACGGTCTCGAATGAGATAATTAAAACGACTCTTATTTTGACTCACAATCATAAAAAACCTTTTTTTTTCTCTCGGATAAACCATTTCTTTTTCAAGACCTTTGCCTAGCTTATATGCTGTTGACGCTAGTTGGACTGGCCACCCCTTTTGGCTAGCTTATATGTTGTTGCCTAGCTTATTGATCTGTGTCATTAGGCTATGCTTGTATACGTGATCACTGTTGGTTTAATTGACGAATGCTGCTTTGGTTCTATACGAGTATAGTTAAATGGACGAGAATGTAAGGGATACCTATTATGTGATAACAATTTTGAGCTCATAAGGTTGTACATTTCTCATGTAAAGCATATGTTGCCCAAGTGGGATATTGTTGGATTAAAATCCTATGGTGGGCACATATGTGTTTAATGTAAATGTTATCACTAAGGTTAGATACAATTAAAGTATGTATCTAATAGGTATCATCAAGGTGTCATGGAAGTTAAAATGTGTAGATACCAAGTTCTAATTTGCTTCGGTTGAAGGGCCTAATTGAAGTTACAGATAGATGACCAATTAAGCATTGATCATCTATAAATATGTGGTTATGGTCCCCGAATGAGTACTTGGCATTTCCTCTTTCTTCTCCCATCATCTGAGAGTTAGAATTTGTGGAGCAAGTATAATCCATTAAAAGATCCATAACCGTGTTCTTCTTCATAAAATGATCTCTCATGGCTTCAAGTAAGTAAAGTTTAATTATATGCGTTGCTTTAATCATGTGTTCTTATTAGTTCAACAAAGACTCTAAGGCATGGTTCAGGTTTATGGATTGCCACTTTGGTTGTTGTTTCGATTGAGTCATAGATCCTCCGAACCATTCCTACATTAGTTAGGCTAAAAGAATATGTCCTACAATGCTATTAACCTTTGCTTGGCTAATAAATAAGATAACCCCAAAATAACTAATATAACCTAATTTACATAATTCCAAAAATAGAACTAAAATTATTGGAAGAATTATAGAAGTGCCATGCATAGATAACTAAAAGAGTTTAAGCAAAATTATTCTAGACTTCAGAAAAATTAACATAGATAACTAAAATTTAATTGCCATGATGTACTAGCCCCCCTTTTGCATCGTCTTTCACTAGCATCCAACACTCATTTTTGAATGATTCACCTTGAGTTACGAAGTACTGTGCCTCGACCGCAACCAATACTTAAGCATCAATCTGATCGTGTATTAGATTTTGGATGTGGTGGTGGTAATCCCATAGAACCTCTTGATCTTGGGTATTCTTGCCCCAATGATCTTTCATCTGTTTCTAGGTTCGAGCAGAACAAACTTGGGCCCTTGGTCTATGAAGTTCCAGGTTACCGTTGGCCAATATTCCACTTCGCGTTTGGCGTGCTGAAGTCAAACTAGGATGAGGGTCGTTTCTTCATTTTGAGATAAAGATATATGTCAACGTGGAGCAGTCATTCGATCGAGAAAGGAATTGGGGACAGAAGGAGGCCAAACAACGAAAAAAATATGGTAAATAAGATGATCAATTGGAAAAGGATGGTTGGGGTATATAAATGGTGGGGGATGTCGGTAGGCCTTATAATTTTTTCTTGAATTTGTAAATTATGTGTAAAACGGGGCAAACAAGTACGAAAACAGAAAAAAAAAAATACTCGAATTTCGAAACCAACATCTTTATTGGAACTGAAAAAACAATAAAAAAACAAACTTACACATGCAAATTGGAAACAAACAGATGGAAACAATGAAATTACATACCAACTTTTTTCGCAAGACCATTGAGTTATGTGAAGTGGGTTTCAAGATGTCGAGGGGTATAGTCGAAAGTGTCTTTTTACCTCTCTTGCGTAACAACTCGATGAACGGTTGTGTCTTCGTGTGGAACTTGTGTTTCTATTTTGTTGCGCCAATAATGTACTTTATTTTTTGTTTCCGTGTTGTAGCAACCTCACTGACTCCTTCAAACAGCTCCATTTCCAAGTCCTCGTGTACCTTGCCTTTCTCTCAGTTTTTCACTGCCTTCTGACCTCGAGGCTGGAATTCTACAACGACGGAGTCTGCTCACTCGAACTATAAGACACTGTCTCGTCCAACGGGTTCTCTTGATGCCTTCACTTTCAACATGTAGTGCAAAGTGTTTGGCATTCTACTTTAGTTTATCTTTCTCGAGTCTTTATCAATATTTCCATGCAAACTTATGATCCTCCTCTCTTTCACACATCTCCTCCATAAACACTATGACTTGGTCATCAGACCTTCCACTTTGGTAATTGTTCATCGCCTGTGCCCAATAACCATGAAACTTCTTGACCTTCGGATTGATTTTTTGTGAATGAGCCTTGCAATTTTTCCTGAAGTGGTACACATCATCTGCCCTTCACAAGATTTTAACCTCTCTCCTGATATATCCTCCTAGAATCCGTCTTTCTTCTTGTCGTTCCCAATAAGAGGGTCGACAAAGTTATTCATCCAGGCAGATTCTAGACATTCTTCCTCAGCGATATTCTATTTGGTCCTCGTTCTTCTTGGTTTTGGGCTGGTCAATGAGATAGAGGCTCCCAAAGATTTGGATGACAAAGATGGATATCGAAAGCGTATAGTGAATTCGGAACTTCGTGAGGTCCAAAGGGTGGATATTGGGGTATGATTTTTTTGGGTAGATTGGACTCCATCTATTTGGATTGGGAATCTCCTTGGACATGAGTTGTTTGTGTCACGACTTGGAGAACGATGTATTCCTTCATATAAGTAATATTTAAGTCTGATGATGATCAAAGTGATGACACGCGACAAAATTGTGCTGGTCCGGCGATAACCAACTGATCAAAACATCTTAAAGAAAGGAACATATATCATTGTATCACGTATTTTTGTTGAATAAAACGCTTACACCAAGACGATAAAGCCAACATTTTCAAAACGTCAATCCTAAGTCGCCTCTAACAACGCATGCATTGGTAGTGAAAGAGTCGTCGAACGTTTTAAACATAATAAAAAAAATCAAAACCATTATAAGAGCATCTCTTCAAAAAGGATGTGATAGGATTTCCCCCTTTCTTTGTTGATAAAAAGCAAATTTAAATGTTTAACTATTAATTTAGCCTTTAAGTTTTGGGTCGTGGCCTCGATATAAGTAGTAACCGTGAAATTATACTTTGGAAACAATAAAATATGAAGCGCATAGGAACTTGTTGAACCAAAACATTTTTTATTGCCAAATTGATGAATTTTATATTCAAGCTTATGGTTTTGTTTCAAAAGTAATATAATTTGTAGAATAATTATTTATATTTTAGCCTGGAAAACATATAAGAAATAGAAAATAAATTTCATTCCTCCTATATTGATTATACAAAATATACGAAGCATTTTGTTCATATTATTTTTTCTTCAAAAAGAAAAATAGATATAAATTTATAAAGACATGATCATTATTAACTGAAACTTGTGTTTCTCTACGTAAGACTCAAATAATATGTATATATAACTAAACAAACATTAACATCATGCTTAAAAGATGACCGTTAATCTCTCGCGATTAGCAATTCCCACCTAAATAAAGCCATGTAAAGCAAAAATCAATACGTAAGTAAAGGTTTACTTTTATTTTGATGAAAGTAAGGTTTAGCTCAAAATGGTACATAATCAGGAACGCTGAAATGTGTATGTGTCATTGCGCGGCTGTTTTAATTAATAAGTCACGTCTTAATCCATCCAGCTAAATATATAATTAATGTGTTGATTGGCACTCAACATTATAGAATGGTGTCAAATTATATATAAATATTCAACAAGATGTTCATATCTTACCCAGAAAGAGATAAGAAATAGATCATATGTTCCATCCAATTATTGCTTCTTAGGGCCCATCTCATCCTCCCATTATTCCTCCTAACCCTTTTGACAAAGCTATAACACCTTCCTCATTCAATTATTCTTTTTTATGATATTATGGTTTGTTTATGTGAACGTTTTCACTTAAAATGTGTTCACCAGTTATAGAACAAGGAGGTTTCAAACCATCTTATTCATACAAACTGTAAACCATACTTGTTCACAATAGTTTATCTAAGAGTTACAAAATTATACTATAACATAGTACTTAACTTTTGTAACTCTGGTTGAAACAGCTCAGCAGCATCAAATTAATTTGGAGGGAAGTTTGAATGAAGACAGGTTGGGCCATAATGTCAACAACAACTACCCAAGCCCAATACTTTTACTAAGGAGTGGAAAAGATAGAAAATGTCACGCCCCAATTTCCGGACCAAGCCGGAGATGTGACGTGACGGTGTTACTTTTTTTTTTTGAAATAATCACTTGATTTAAAAACAACAAACGCGAGCTTCGGGCTTTAAATAAACATAGTTTTTACAATAACGAGTCAT
>JAYMTN010001440.1:0-12863 GCA_036897425.1 Erodium trifolium
TGGAGGAACATAGATTTAAGAAGCCCCATGTAATTTGCAGACTTTGTCCTCGTCGTCATGTATTGTAATTTTGTTACTCAGTTAAGCTAAGCTTGGTTTATTATGGACTGAGGAGCTGGATGGGTGTTATTTATGTAATTAATGTGTCTATACATGTACCGTGTGTGGTACTCAATCATGCATATGATGTACATATTCAAATTAGTTTTACAATTTTGTGTTGTTTGTTGTTTTAGATTAGTATGATTGGGTTGGTTTTAGTTAAACCTCATTTTTTATGCTAATAAAGTTGTCTAAGAATTTATATGGTTTGTTGTTTTAGATTTTGAATTATTGGTTTGGTTTTAGTTCGCTCCTCGTTCTCACTATTACTCATCAAAGTTTAACTCATTCAGAACATTTGATGTGCGATTTGGTTCGACGATTTCTATTTTAAGCACTGCAGAGAGTTGGCGTTCTGTTGACAATTCAAGAGCTAATAGCCAAGTATCAACGTGCATGCTCTTATATGATAGATTACTTTCTCGTAGGAGACAGTAAGTATTCACAGACCATTAGAGCACCTACAGCGATTCTCTGTCGGTTGCAAAATGTAAGGTCTTTTCTCTCTTGTCGATTCTCTGTCCTAGCGTTTATGAATATGTCAACGTCAATTCTCTTTATCTATTCTCTGTCCGACCTCCAATGTGGAGCAACAACGAATCCGACCCTAAATCTATCCTAATCGACGTCGCCAAATTCAAGTCCATTGTGGGGCTCTTAGCATCATATCCAAACAAACAAATTAAGCAAAATACAATTAGCGCAATAAACATACAAAAATGAACATATTAAGTATGCAATCAAATTCAGAAGCCAACTTTTGAATTATTTTTAAACGTTTTATTCATCTAAACATTGATCTATAATATAACAGTAAACTAACATCAACTCCAAATTAATGGAAAGGTAAGACAGTGCACTAAAAAGAATCAAAGTTCAAACAATGATACTAGCTCTGAACATTCTCCTGAATTCTAGATCAAATCATCGTGGCCTCAGCTGCTGAACTGCAATATCAGTACATAACCTCAAATTCATTTCCAAATTAAACAATTACATCTTGAAGAGAGATTGTCTTGAACATAATTATAAACATTCTTTCAATAAAAAAAAATATATAATAAATCCGTGTACTTGAATAACCCGGTGTCAGCGTGCCTGCATCACCTAGCCGGATGAAGCTAAACAATTGGTGAAACCTTTACTACAAAGGACTGAAAAATTAGAACTCTCTCTCCCTAAATACTACATATTGATGACTTCAGAGAGAGAGAGGCAGGGTTCCGATTTTAGACAGGTGGGTGGGTAAAAATAATCATCGGCCCTATGTAACAACAATATGCTCCATTGCTGTACACTACAGGACTTCAAAAGGTACATGCTTTACCTTGCTAATTGCCATGTCCATAACCCATCTTCCCACCAGAACCAATGATGTTGTATGTATATATATTGGCTTCAAAAAGTCAATTCTTCAGAATTTACATCAGTTACCTGATTCTTGGGTTGTATCTTTCTTGACATGATCCTTGACATCACTTCCTTTCCCTGCGGTGGGCCCCACCGAAGCAACTGGGCCTGGATTGAGAGACTTGGTTTCGTGTACTCCCTCAATAACTATTTTATCGTTTTTTACCGATGGATCGGCCAACTGAGAAGTTTCAGTTGCATCTAGTGCACCGTCACTAGTCTGACCCACGGACTGAACTTGTAAATCACCATTGGCCTTCATAAGAGATTTCTCTTCAGCAGACGTATCACTGGAATCTGAAGTTTCTCTCCATTCAACCCACTCAGGTTGCTTATCAGGTCCAGTTTCTTTTTCATTGTCAGATGATGTAACACCAGTAGCTTCTGTTTTTGATTCAGAGATTGTAGAAGATGAAGCAGTATCACCCAACTTGTTGTCTTTACCGGTGTTGGTGTTGCTGTTGTCAACGCCATCATTATTTATACCAGCTCCCTCTGTAATGAGTGATGGTGAAGCAAGTGAATCGGTGGAAGGCTCATTTGCAACTGCGTCATCCTCCAATGCAAACCAGTTGGAATTTGTAAAAAGGGAGCCACTACAAATGAAAAAGGTAAACAGGTGAGTCTTATGATTACCAAGCCTTGGGATTATATAAACAATGATGTAAACTGCTTATACCAAAGAAAGTAAGATTTAACAGTAGTTTTCCTAACTAGTGAAGATATAGCCACGTGCTCACCTTTCCTGGTCATCTCCTAAACGTAGAGAAGATATGACAACTTCCGCAGATTCATCATCAAAGTAGACATCCTGCCAAGCATCTCGGTAAGAAACATTTTCATCATTCATGGAACAAAAATCTACTTATGAAACCAAACAGCGGAAAAAAATTATTTTACAGGGTCAGGAAATAAAGATTATGATGAACATGTTAAACAATGCTCAACCAGACGCAACGTTTGAACTACACTTGGTTACAGCCATGATCTTTCAGATCTCCAATCTTTTTTCTTGTTGGCTGAAATTTAAATTCTACACTCAAATATAGAGGGAGAGAAATGTTTCTTAAGAACATCAGAGTATAGCAGAACACAAGAATTGAACAATAAAACTTGATACTCAAAAGATGAAATACCAAGATTCTATTGATATTTCACACCAAAGATTAATGCCATACCTGTCATATGGGCTAAGAGGATATTATAGTTTATCCATGATTAAAGCCATATCATACTGTACAAATTTTCAATCGAGCTAGTTATATTGGATCGGGTCAGGCCCATAATTAAAAGGTCAACCTTTTAAGTTGGTTCTGATCCTTGTCTCTATATCTAGTTTTTCTTGGGATTTACATGTCAAGACTAAAAACCACGTACCTCATCATCTCGTTCAAGGGAGCCCTGGGTCTGATGAATAATCAAAGAATTAGTATACGTGCACAAGATACTTACATACAAAGAAAACAATAATTTACATATCAAAAATCATATCTACAAATTATGGAGCAACAAAACATGAATAAACAATCTTTTGACAGTATAAATATTAATTAAGTAATACTTAATTAGATCATGTAAGCTTGAAACAGTTGTGGATTCCATCCCATTCAACATCTATGCCATACAGGGTGTAAAAGCAAGAAGAGTGGTGCATCCGGCTTAAGATAGAGAGCATGCTTCATCAAGGTCATGAAAAAGGATACAACATGATATCTATTGAGCTCACTTGTCAAAACATGACGATGTAACTAAGAAATTCTATAAATTCTGCCTAGTATGTGAGAATATACTTTTGGGTACTATAAATTTCGTAAGTTCTACGCTTTTATATATTAAGGTATGCAACTAATAACAAAAGAATGTGGTGTTTAAAAAGGATATGAATTGCACATAGCAAGGAGCTGATGATAAGATAACTTGGTAGTGTAAAGGCAGCAGCAGCAGCAGGCGAATAAACATAGCACACAAAAATATCATCCAGACCTTCTCACCAACAAAACACTAACTTGAATGCATAATCATTATTATAATAGGACTTTACCATGTGCCATACTTGTTCGACTTATCAACTAACTGTCTTCACTGCCAATTTGTCTATATAGACTTGCTATAACAATTCTTGTTCAACTACTACTACTGATACGGCATTCTTCATGTCATTTATGAATGAATTATGAAAAGTTAACAGTAACATTGACTACCATACAGGTTTTATCGTACCTCGTCGATATTGTCATTGTTGTAGATGCCATATCGAAAGGCCTGGCTCAAGTTATTTGCTAAAGCTGCAACATCATAATCTCTATCTTGATAATCGTCATCATCACTATCCCTATTTCGGTCCTGGAGTGCTGTTGGCCTCCTGTTGTGATTGATTAAAAAATGTTGAATAGAATGTGAAGAGAAACTAAAGAACTTTAACATTGTAGGGTAGGGGGCATGTTCAGTAGTAGTTCGTTATTAAATAGAAATACAGTTTAAATATATAAATATTAAAATTTATAAAATGAAGGGAAAAAATGTTGGCGTTGATGTTAAATGAATAGCAGATGAACTGACTCGCAAAGCATGTCAAGCCTTGAGATTGGACTCAAGCACAACTCTTTAGTTAAATATGCCGAACCTTATGCTCAAATTCAGCTCAAGCTCAAACAGTTTAATAGCTTGACTCTTTACAGCCATGTAGGAAAGACATGGGCTCAAACAGTTTATATTTGTAGCTCATTTTTCTCTCTTTAAGTAGGACTTTAATATTTCACAAATCTTATTGACAATTCCAAGTATATTTGAAATGACATAACCATTGCCACATATAGAAAAAAAGAAAGTGCAATGTTAACAAATTACTAATCAAATGACATGATAACTATGGAAGTATGGAACTTACCCACAGCCCCAATGGTACACATTTTCCACAGCATTACGCTTCGACAGAACATTAGAGAGCCAATCTGCCCATTCACTATTTCCCTGTCATAAAAAGTAAACAAAATAAAAAACAATCTTCACCGAGAAACAAATAACAGGATTAAATATATGTTGCAAGGAAAATCCGTAAGCAGAAACCTTCTAGAATTTTATAGGCGTATAACTGAAATAACTAAAGTTGAAGATACCCCAAATATAGACACAAAATTTATATCATGTTCAAAGAGATTAAATACCAGCCATATTATATGATCCATGTAAGAGGAAAATAACTGTTCTGACACCAAGTGAAATTTCCATGATAAACACGTCAATTATTGGCAGATTAATTTTGACTACATAAAACAATGAAGAAACCTGCAAATGAGCCTGAATTTCTCTGTTGTTATTTCCCAGCTGCACAAGTTTGTTAGATATACGTGTTATATGTCCAATATTCCCTATCCGTGGAGTTGATGATCTACCCTCAGCAGGAACTGTTGGCTGCATATAGGAAGAAGAAGAAGAGGATATTGGAAAACTAATCAATCGGCAAGAGCAAAAATGAATTGACAAAATGGACATATGTAAAAATGAAGACAAAATTTAAATTACTGAGTGAACAATACATGCCTCAATAAAAATGACAGTAACTATTAATGGATGACTATCATGGGGGATGGATCCAGGAAATTTCTCCAGTTGGGGGTAAACATATTAAATAATAATTCATTTATGGAAAATAAATACAAATAGCTAATTATATATGTACTTTTATGCATTATAAATATATAAAATAAAGCTACATATACAAAAAAAAATAATACAGATTGTAAAAAATACACGCTCAAATGGTTTTTATTACTACCAAAAATATATGACTGTCACTACCTTGTTTGAAATAGCCTTTAATTGGGGACTCTTTTCTGCTCTAAGTATCTTCCCAACAATGTCGCAATCGCGAAGAAGGTGTTCGATAAGAGGAGAACGTTTACTCTCCAAACACGATAATATTATGTTCTCCACGTGATGGTGCATAAAATTATTGTAAGGGTACCTACAATCACAGTGAGAAGCAAAAATAAGGCCATGAATATAATTGCCTGAAATAAAAATAGCAGATCTATTTATACTTCAAGAGCAAGTCCAAAAATAATAATCAGGAATTGTAATCTTACTCAAAGAACAACTCTAGAATTCTTTGTACAGCTCCAAGACGTATCAATTCCTTCTCGGCAGCTTCACTGCCCACCGTCAGTAAGACTGAAATGAACTCTACAATCTGAAACAATCCATGATGAGTCATAACAATAAAGAAGCACCAAATATAGCTAATCAAATTTTGTCAAAAAAAAAAATATATAGCTAATCAAAGAAAATAAGCCCATAAGAAGAAAATAAAGAAGTGTTTCATCGGGTGTTTTGTTAGGCACATTTGATGACATAGCCAGTTTATAACCTAATGAGCTAATAAATGTGCTTGGCAATATGTGCATACAAAATTTTACAAAAATGGCTTAAAGCCCAATGTCAGGCGATCCAAAATTTGAACAAGGCTAGAGAATGTAGGCCATTCAAGATGGTTACAATTTCTATTCTACCCTTACCTTTCCCCGCTTTCTCAACCCTCAACATACACAGGGAAACCAGATCAAATTTGGGTAAAAGAATATAACCAAAAGGGAAGACTAATCCAGCTGATTTTAATCTCCTAAAAATTAGAACTGCTTGTTCCTCAAAGCAAAACTTATGAACCAGCAATATTCAGGTATTCATCAATCTAAGCAAGCACCTGCCTATCAAGACCAGACTCAATACTGAAGATCATTTCCATTTGACCCCCCAATTTGCAGATCATAAAATAAATAACCTAGTTAGCCTTTGTTCCATTTTCCAAAAAGTTCACTATTGTCATGTAGATGTAGGAATACTTGGCTGTTCTGGTAAGTCCTGAATGGGTTATTCTTCTACAAGCAAAAGTACAACATCTTAATTTTCTGAGGTGGCTAGTCTATATGTTGGTTGCTTTGTCCACATACTCTTTCTCTTATCTATCTGGTGTGCATTAGTGACGGTATATAATAGAATAAGTATGTTCACAATAGACCTGTCATTTTAAGGATATTTTAATCCACTTCAAAACTACACACTATTTTCAATACTACCAGAAAGAACTGTATAGGTTTTCAAAATTTATACCTCAATTGCTAAAATGACTCTTATCAGCATACTGTAATTTTTTTAAGAAAGCCATTTATAAACCGGTTCTCAATCGTATAGTATCTAAATATGAATAATACCTTCAAGCGATGTTTCCCGAGAGGAGGTTGTAGTTTTCCATATGTAGTTAGTAAGACAGACTCTGAATTTGATACGTCAAGCAGCTTCAGTAAGTTTCCTGCAAAAAAAAACATTGTTTAAAACACCAGGAATATCATAAATAAGATAAACTACAGGGATATACTAAGGAACTAAGAAGTGAAATAAGGAATATAGACAGAAGTTGAGTTAGGTACTATAAATGATATAAAAGAACACTTCACGGAAGAAATGTCCAAAAGTGACCATGAAAGAATAGGTAAATCAAAAAACAAATCCATGAGTGAAAACTTAGGATGGAATTTTATTGGTAACTACATCATCAAAAGCAAGGATGTCCTCAATATGGATTCATAAAATAATATCCAAGATTTAAAAAAAAGAAATAAAAAAGTCTCACAACCAGTGACTTCAGAGATATGCACTCTTATCCAAAAATCTCCATTACGCAAGCACAAGCTATAGCCATCAATTAGCACTTGCATTGGAGCAAGTTTTGGCTAATTGAATTTGCAAGCATCCAATTGAAAAAAAATATTAATACAATTGTTTGCAAGGCATTCAACAAAAAAATAATATACAACCTATTGAATAGAATCCATACCAAAAATAAAGGATGAATTTAAATAATGCCCTTCAACACAGGCCTTCATTCTAGACAACAACAAAAGTCTAGCATAAATAATCAACTAATTTTTTAAATCAAATCATTTGAGTCTAATCATTACTTTCTGAATGCAAAGCTGAAACTGAAGCGCCTTGTGTAAGAAAACAATATTTGAGAAACTCTTTGCAAATGAGAAAGGGCAAACCTAACACATGACTAAAATTCAGAAAATGAATTGCTCATAAGTCTCATAGTTTTTTACTTGATGGGGGTTGGGAAGGTCTTATGAGTGATACTTATACTTAAAAGAAAAGGTTAACAGAAGAAGCAGGGATGTACCTAAGCTCTCCAGCATGCCTTCAACTGTCTCAGGATTAGCAACAGTTGTAGGCGAAGAAAGTTGGTGGTGGTATGTATGATATATACCAACAGTTAGACGTTTAGGGTCTAACAAAGATATGCATATAGACAATGAGTTTACCAAGACAGATTTTGGCCTGGAATCTTCCAAAGCATGACGAAATAATCTTCCTATAAAACTGCATGAAAAGCACAGAAATTAATGACCAATGAAAAAAATAGTTCTCCTCCCAAAGAGATCTCACAAAAGGAAAAATAAGTGCACACCTAGGACTGGATATTTTAGCAGCAAGCTTGTGGGGAGCAAATCGAGTTATAGCACAAATCATTTCGGCCGCATTAGCATGCACCTCAGGACATTCCTGTACATTTCATGCTGAATGAACGCCTTACTAAAATTAGTCCTAATTTCAACAAGTATATGTTAATCAAAGCAATGTTAGGATCAAAGGACACCATCAACTATGCTGCACATTAAATGAATATAGCATTTAAGAAACTTCAAAGAGTTCTAACCAGCTTTTTAGACAAATAAACAGATAAAGAAAAAAGACTGTCTACATAAAGGAAAGACAGCTCAACACTCAGATGGTCGCTGACTAGAGCATGAAGTTACTCTATATTTAAAGTTTAAACACAGCAGATACAATGCAACTTACAGAAGAACTGAACTTGTCCACAATCATCTCCAGCACATCAGTGTCTTCTATCCACCGCATTGATTCCACATAGTTTGAATACAGATGTTCATCAGCACCAACCAGACGTATTAATACCTATACAAAAAGGAAAGAGGGGTCATAAACAAGCTGCCCCCGATGTCATAACAAACTTAGAGCCACAAGGTTTACTCTTGGAAGAAAAGAAGGTGAGAATTAGAAGTTCCCTCAAAGAAAGGAGACAAAGGAGATATTAATCATAATAGTTAACCATTTGCATTTTAAAAATAACATGCATCTGAAAGCAAATCAATCGAAAGTTACATGTACTGCTAAGATCATATAGCTGCAACTACATATAATCAAAATATAAGTTCATCAATTAGGGGGGGAAGATGACCATAACTAACCTCCATTATGGAGGTAATTCCAATAAGTTCAACTAATTGCTTGACAATTTCCTGATGATTCTGCATGATCACAGAAGAACAAATAAATAATCAGATTTAGATACTCGAACACCTCAAAAATACATCAGAAAATAAAGGAAGCCTAGTAAAAAGGCATAATAAAGAGAGCAGTGAAAAATATCAGAGCAATATAAGTAGAACCATGCCTTTAATATGTATTCTTAATAAGAAAAAGGAATGTTAAAACATGTAGAGCTGCAAAGTACTGACTCTCCATCTAATTGTCTTTTCAACCATCCTAATTTCAGTAATTTGTGCTATTTGAATTTATTATTAGTCATTTTACCTTTGACAATAACAGCACCGACAACCTTCTAATTTCAAGCATTGGAAAAACGAGGAAGGGGAAAGCAAAAGGCACCATACATAACATTATCAAAACTAGCTTAAACCGAATAGGCAGTTAATGAACACCGCAATGTAACCAAAATTATGCCTAGCTTAATCAGGTTGACATCTGAGTCAATAAATACCATCAGTACTACATTAGAAATTCGTTTCAGGGTTACTGTTACATCTTCCATTAAGAACCTCTTAAACTCTGAAGGTTTAACGTAATCAAACATAAAACTGAATTGCATCATTCAAGGTGACAAATTAACTCTGATATAAACAAGAACATCATGTCTCCACAAAAATACTGAACATATAAGCCAATTGTCCACACGTGAGCCATGGTTATGAGAAATACAGTGTGCACCCCAAACACAAGAATTTCTTCAAAGAGGTGAAAGTAAATCTTTAACTTACTTGAACATACTGCATAAATGGAACTGTCTTCCGCAACAACAAGCATATCACAACCTAGCAAAGTATAAAGGTTCAGCAAATAATTAACAATTTGTTATAACAAAATTCCATGTAGTGTCAAACAAAGCATTCATCAATAACACTACCCTTTGCCAAATTAGAAAAACTCTAACAACAATAATGGCATACCTTACTGAAGTAACCAGCCAGAAGTGTGTTATGAGAGTGATTTGGTTGCAGGAAGGAAAACAACAACTTCATTAACTGAAAATAAGAAATTTACATATGAAAATCCAGTGACTTGGATTGCATAAACCATAATTCAGCAACTTAGATTGGGTTGACAATTAAATTTCATACTTCATCATCCTCCACCAATGTCTTGAGTATGATATCAACTTCACAGGTAAAGATCTCGCAGGCAATGAAAGGAAATCTGCATATACAACGAAATAACATCAGTCAAAACGCATTTAGATAACTAAAATGCACAATAAACGATTTACATGTTCACCCAAAGAATCCTACTTAAAAGCACGCCTCTTTTCAGCATCCTCGGGGGCTTCTTCCACAATAAATCGAATAAGTTGTTCGACTTGTGCTTTTTCCCGTAAGCTGCAGAACAAGTTTAAGGGGTTAACAATAATGAAAAAATCACAACGGATTAACAAGAAGCATGTGCTCAATTCTGAAAAGAAGACTTAAGTGCTAGTATACATAAAGACCTAACACTCATGTGCATGCTAGTAACACATTAGAAAAAGCATCACAAACCGCATATCTAACACTAGCTACTTTTTACTCTTCATTTTTAATCCTCAACAGAAATAACTCACTGTGAGTGCTAAAATATAACAATGAATCATATGGTTTAACTAAATAAAAGCACAAACTTGTTCAGTCAGCTGATTACTCACCAGACCATGAGGTCCATTTTTTAGCATATCACCAAAAGAAAGGGAAAAAACAAAAAAAATAGATAGTTGGAAGGTAAACAATTTCAAGGTTTCTAGTTTGCCTCAAATGGCAGCATTAATTGGTTTGATGTCCAATAGTTAGTTATAGGTTTCCCAAGGTTCAGAAATTATTTAATCTAGCCAAATATATCTTTTACCCCATTAAAAGGAAATGGAAGCTTACAATGTCTTAAGCAATTGCTCGCTCATAGTTTTCCTGTTAAAATCTCTACATAGACAACACCGGCAACATTTATGAGAATAGTTGCTTTATTACGTATGTTTTTGAACCTTTTCTCTCAAAGATAAGAATCTTTGTGAATATACTTCGCTGTTAAGAACAGTATCCATCTTGGTTAATCCTTTTGAAACAGTTTTTTGAATCAAAGAATAAAGCACCATGCTTCTGAACCTTCACCTCACACACTCCATAGTAAAAAAATCTCACTTATTATTGCAAGTTCTGTATATCAACCATCCTATGTGTTCACGGCATGTATGAAAACGGTAAATCAATAAAAAAAGAGAACAAAAATGCACCTTGAGTAAATAAAGTAAAAAATAAATAAATAGGCAAACGTAAAAAGACCATTACAAATTGATAAGTCGCCCATTAAGAGCTTTGCATTCCTGAATGACTTCATCCTCGTCAAGAATCTCCTCCAATGTAAAATTAGCCTTATCCAAAATTGTCTCCACCTGATACAAACACATAAAAAACAAGAATGAATGAATGAGATCTACAAACAATGAAACGTGCAAAAGGATGGCTTTTTCCACCATTCTACTTACACCGGAGATAGATAAAAAGTGCCCTAGCAATCATGTTGCTCTCACCACTAAAGTCTATTTATAGATCTCATAACATAGGAGCATACTGAGACTGGGAAGTATATAAGATAGACAACTAGGTTCTAGATTCTACCTTGGTTATTCTATCAGTGTCGTAGAAGCATGCAATTGACTGTGATAATTCTACTAAACGCTTCATGCTTTGGAATTTTGATTGTGTGATGAATTAATATAAGATTCATTAATTGCCGCATACTTGTTTGAATGTAGGTACAGGGTTAGAAGAGCTAAATTGGGCATTTTTTAATGAAAGAAGAACAACATGAGTTCCTAAAACTATAGTAGTTATATGTTAAGATATAGTCAGACATACAATCACACTAGGTAATGCAGTCGCTTAATCCTATGATTAAACCATTGCCTTCTATGTTTGCACATCATAAGGAATCATCTTCGCAGTACAATGCTCATAAACATAAAGCACCCAACTATTCAAATGCGAAGTGCCCAATTATCGTTCCCACATATCATATACAAGGATTCAAACAAAAACAATAAAATCTCCACCGAGAAAACACAAATTAACACAATCCCCGTCAAATTCAGAGCACAAACATGGATCCACGAACACAAACAAAACAGAAATGCAACAGCACAAAACTCACAGGAGACGCAGTAGACAGTCCTGCCATACGCCAAAACATCTTGTCGCCGAGAAAGCAGATCCACGGACCCTAGCAACGCCAAACGCCTCAACAATCCTCGAGAATCGACGAGCGATAAATCACAGAGGGGCCACTGGGCGATCCAAACATTCCCAGGCAGCGGCGGCGGAGGAGGAACCCTATGAGCCGGAGCGCGGCGGCGATCGAGAGAGGAGGATTGATCGGATTGGGAACGGATCAGAAAATCGAGAGGGCCAGCGAGGGAGGAACCAGAATTTAGAAGCAATCGCGTGGATTGGCGAGGGAGAGAGAGAGGGTTGAGTATGTGAATATCGCTCAAATCAAATGTTTTTTTTTTTCTTCCAAAAAATGAGTGAATAAAAAATTAATACTATTATGAATTATACGAGTGTGATTTATATGCGTGATTGTTGATTATTTTGGGTAGGTGGGGATGACTACTATGTGATTGTGAACCAAAGTCCGTAGGTAGGGATATGTTTTTTTTTTCTATCTCTAGCCTAACTACAATAAATTTCCGATTTTATTAATGAACCATAATTTTCCATTTAGATACCGATTCAAATATTATTTAACTAATTAATTAATTATATTAAAACATTATTTGATTAATTAAGTGTAGTCAAATATTATTTTAATATATGAAATACAAGCGTATGATAATGGTATTAAAGACCACTTAGACCATCCACAATAGGGTCTGTAGAGGTCATTTCGTTCCGTCGAATCGGTGAGTGAAATCAAGGTCGAATCTGTAATTTATAAAATCGTTAAGGGATGAGAGAGAAGAAAAACGGCAAGAGAGAGGGTGAGGAAGGGGGGAGACAGAGAGGGGTGAATTGGCA
>JAYMTN010001441.1:0-12863 GCA_036897425.1 Erodium trifolium
CGTTGACTTGCGTGGGTCATCGATTTACATGGGAGATGTTAGTCATGTCACTTGGGGACGGCGAGATCGTGTTAGGCACAGACTAGATGAGATCGGTAAACCCCATTACCTTTGACTTTATTGAGAGGACGATTACAATCAGGGTGCAAGGGGTGGATTGTGTCCTCTGCGAGAAGAGGAATGAGCCACTAGTGCGGCTAGTTGGGGATCGAGAACTGAAGAAGGAGATCCAGAAAGGGGGTTCTCTTTTCCTCGCACAATCTGTACCACCGAGGGGAAAGGAGATGGAACCAACCCTAGCTCCGAGCCACACAAGCTCAAGGCTTGTTTGGAAGCTTTTGCGGATATTTTTCAGACGCCGGAGCAATTGCCGCCACGGCGAGAGCATGACCACAAGATACCATTGCTCCCAGGAGCAAGATCTCCTTTGGTTAGGCCCTATCGATATAGTAGCGACTATCGAGGCCATGGTCAAGGAAATGCTCGAGGTAGGCATCATCCAGAACAGCTGCAACCCGTTCTTGTTTCCAGTACTGCTAGTCAAGAAGAAGGACGGCACCTGGAGGTTCTGCATCGATTACAGAGCACTCAATGAGATCACTGTCAAAGACAAATTTTCGATACCAACAGTAGAAGAGCTACTGGACGAGCTCGCTGGAAGCACGGTGTTCTCCAAGACAGATCTCCGAGCGGGATATCATCAGATCCGCACGAGCGCCGGCGACGAGCACAAAACGGCCTTCAGGACACACGAAGGGCATTACGAGTTCAAGTAATGTCATTCGGATTGACAAACGTGCCATCTTCTTTTCAAAGCCTTCTGAATCATGTGTTCAAGGATTACCTGAGGAAATTTGTCCTCGTCTTCTTCGATGACATCCTGGTGTACAGCAAAGACATGGAGACTCATGTGCAACACTTGCGTTTGGTTTTCGAGAAGCTCAGAGAGCAATCGTTGTTTGCCAAACTATCGAAGTGCTCTTTTGGGGTAGTATAGGTGGAATACTTGGGACATTTCATATCTGGCACGAGCGTCGCCACCGACACAGAAAAAGTGTGAGCCATGACAGAGTGGCCTGAGCCCAATTCAGTCCGCGATGTGAGGGGTTTTTTGGGGATGACGGGGTACTACCGCGGCTTTATACAGAGTTATGGGGAAATGTCCAGACCACTGACCAACCTTTTGAAGAAGACCACACCATTCTAATGGGGCCGAGACGAAAGGGAGAGTTTTCAAAACTCAAGCGAGCGATGAGCACAGCTCCAGTACTCGCGCTTCCAGATTTCACAAAGACCTTTGTGGTAGAGACGGATGCGTCTGATCTTGGCATTGGCGCGGTGCTGATGCAAGAAGGTCGACCCATCGCGTTCTTAAGCAGTGCATTGGGACCCAAGAACGCAGGACGCTCCACGTATGAAAAGGAAATGCTCGCTATGATCCTAGCAGTCCAGAAATGGAGACAATACCTACAACAAAGGGAATTTGCGGTACGAACGGATCAACAAAACCTGACATTTTTGATGGAGCAAAGGCTTGTCACCTCCTTCCAACACAAGTGGTTGTCAAAAATGTTGGGCCTCTCATACTGGATCGAATACAAGCCAGGATCAACGAACAGAGTTGCAGATGGGTTATCGCGCCGGAGCCACCCCGATATGATAGAAGTCTTTGTAGTGGTTCCAGTGTGGGTCACCGAGGTAGCAGCCAGTTATGAGGGAGATCATAAGGCTGAAGGGTTGATTCTTCATCTCTCGCTAGCTCCAAACACACTCCCAGGCTACGAGTTGAAACAGGGTATGATCCTAGCACAAGGGAAGCTTTACATTGGCGCTGCTAACAACTCTCGCTGGAACATACTCCAGGCGCTGCATGATTCAGCCTTGGGAGGCCATTCGGGCGTACGTGCAACCTTGAAGAGAGTTTAGGAACACTTCTGGTGGCTGCACATGAACACTGAGGTCAAGAGATTCGTCGCCGGCTGTGAGGTATGCCAACGTTGCAATAAAGAGACTGTGGCCTACCCTGGGCTTCTTCAACCATTGCCCATACCGGCAAGACCCTGGCTAGACATCTCTCTTGAATTCATCGAAGGGTTACCACCTTCAGAAGGGATGGATACAATTCTCGTGGTCGTCGACAGATTTTCCAAGTATGGGCATTTCTTTTCCCTGAAACATCCTTTCACTGCGTCGAAAGTGGCACAGGTCTTCCTGGATCACATCTACAAGCTCCATGGGCTCCCAGAACCATGGTGTCTGACAGGGATCGGGTGTTCGTTAGCCAATTCAGCCGCGAGCTCTTTTGCCTCTTGGGTACGCGGCTACACACGTCGACGACGTACCATCCTAAAACCGACGGTCAGACGGAGAGAGTGAACCAATGTCTGGAGAACTTCCTCTGATTGAGCACACACCACCTTCCACGACATTGAGCATGCTGGCTCACGCTTGCAGAGTACTGGTACAACACAACGTTCCACACAGCACTGCAAACGACGCCCTTCGAGGTACTTTACGGCCACCCTGTACCTTCTCCGATCACTTCCATTTTCACAACTACGATGGGAGTAGTGGAGACATTTGCCAGAAATCGCGAGGTCGTCTGGAATTTGATTCGTGACAACCTGGTCTTAGCCAGAGATAGAGCTAAGGCTCAAGCGGACAAGCACCGAACTGAGCGCGAGTTCGCCGTCGGTGACTGGGTTTTTCTACGTCTGCAGCCGTATCGCCAAAGCACAATAGCTCTCCGTCGCAATCTCAATCTATCAGTGAGGTATTTTGGCCCATTCCAGATAGTGGCTCGCGTGGGTAAGGTCAAGTACACCTTGCAGTTACCAGAAACCTCACGCATTCACCCAATGTTTCATGTCTCATTGCTCAAGAAATGGATCAGAAATGGTCTGGTCGCCTCGACAGCCTTGCTAGAGATTTCTGAAGCCGGCCAACTGAAGGTAAAGCCGATAAAAGTCTTGCAGATGCGTATGATTAAACGAAATAACATCATCGTCGTCCAGAAATTGATCCAATGGTCGGAATCCTTGTCGGAGGACGCTACCTGGGAGGACATCTCCGTGCTCCGAGCACAGTTTCCCGGTCGCACCTTTGACGTCACGGCTTGAGGACAAGCCTGCTCAGAGAGAGGGGCAATTGTCAGGATCGTGTCTATCTGAGCCAGAGACAAACAAGTGAGGAAGGAAGCGAGTCAACGGTCAGCGCTTCTAGAAGCTGATGTGGGTAGAGTTTGTTAGACGGTTATGCTACGTGGGTCAAGTTGTTACAAGTCGACGCCACGTGGGAAGGGTATAAATAAAGGCTATGCCACGTAGAGAGTCATCTTTGTTCATTTGGAGTCTGTAAATGGAAGCTTGAGCGCTGAGGAAGAGAGAGATTCCTAGGCTAAGCATTGTAATCATGTGATTTCAGTCAATAAAGCTTCAATTCTTCAAGAGGAAGGATTTTGATTCTATCATATTCGTATCATAAAAATACTCTGGCAATTAGTATGAGACGTTACACTATAGATAAGTCAAAAGACAGAATCGTAAAAGGTGATTCAGAGGTTTGAATCTGTAGGTTGTAGACCTAACCCTATAATTAGATACCAAGATATTCCGGGGATACGAATTGGCAGCCGAGTTATGATATGAGGGCTGATCAGCAGTAGTTCATGATAGGCATTCATTGATTCGACCTGAAAATCCTCGTACAAGATCATTTGAGAGCAGAGAAGTTGGGTTCACGGGGATCATGCATAAATTAACAAATTTGTTGAACAACATAAGAGGTATCGAGGCGAGTGAATGTAAGATACTGGAGGGCGTCTGCTAGATTATGATAGAGGGAAGGATCAGAGACCAGGGAACTAGAAGAGGATGAGAGTTTGGATTTGGTATCGACAAAGATTAGACACGAATTGCAGAAGGACATGTTAGCTCGAGCAAGAATATCACGAGCGGTTTTTTTGGGATATAAGGCCAGAGGAAGTGCGAGTGACAGATATGCCTAGAAAATAATGGAGAGGATAAATGTTGGTCATAGAAAATTTTGAGCTAAGTCGAGAGGTGATCGTCGAGAGGTTAGAGTGATGGAAGACGCGGTAAGGAGGATATCATCAACATAGAGAAGGAGAAAGGCAGTATGAGAGCCACTGCGGTAGATAAAGAAAGAGGTGTCATCTCGGCTACTGATAAAGCCGAGGGAGATAAGATAAGAAGCAAAGCGTTGATACCAAGCTCGATGGGCTTGCTTAAGACCATTAGAGCCTTCTTGAGGCCACAAACATGACTAGGGAGGGAATGAGGGATTGTGAAAGCTGGAGGGATGTTTCATGAAAACCAATTTAGAGAAGTCACCATGAAGAAACGCATTCTTAACATCGAGTTGGTGGATAGGCCAAGAGCAAGAAAGGGAAAGACTAAACATTATTCGGATGGTAGCTAGTTTGACAACCGGGCTAAAAGGTATCATCATAGTCAATGTCGGGTTGTTGAGTGTATCCTTGGGTAACAAGATGAGCTTTGTAACGCTCAAGAGAACCATGGGATCAGAATTTGTGACGGAATATCCATTTGGAACCAACAATGTTGACATTGGAAGGGCACGATACCAAATCCCTGCTTCCAATGCAGGTCATGAAGAGAGAGGAATGAGAGAGGGAGTATATGTGGAGGCATGAAGATCAAGAATACGACGAGGTTTGATTGTACCGACCCGACTACATGTGGTCATGGAGTGAATAGGACGTTGTGGTGGAGCGTTGGGCGGGGGAGGAACCTGAAGTGATAACAGGTGACGAAATGACAATAGGGGACGAAGTGGGTGAGGCAAGTAAGGGTAAGGGAGTGGGATGAGAGGAGCTAGCTGGAGTGTCAAAAGAAAAATGTGAAGTAATGAGATGAGAAAGATCGTCGAAGGGGAAGTGGAGGAAGTCACAAGAAGTGGATGGTTCAGGTAGGTAGTAGGAAGAATATGGGAAGATAGACTCATCGAAAATGACATGACGAGAGATGGTGATCTTATTAATAGATAGGTCAAGACAGCGGTATCCACGATGATTGGAAGGATATCCGAGAAAAATGCAAGCACGAGAGCGAGGGGCAAGCTTGTGAGGCTCGTAGAAGATAGGTTGGGATAGCAAAGGCATATAAAGACACGAAGATGATCGTATGCAAGAAAGGTATTATAAAAGACTTCGAAAGGCGGGCGAAAAGAAAGAGCTTTAGTCGGAAGAAGGTTAAGAATGTGAACCGCCATGTGTGGACCTTCTACCCAGAATGAAGGTGGCAGTCGAGCCTAAAAGAGGAGAGATCGAACCATGTTATTGGTGGTACGAATCATGCGTTCCCCTTTTCCATTTTGCTGAGAAGTGTGAGGACAAGAGAACTGAAAAATTATTTCATAAGAAAGAAAGGAATTGTGAAAGAAGGTATTGTCAAATTCGCGACCATTATCACATTGAAAATATTTAATAAGGAGACCAAATTGCCTACAAACATAAGTATGAAAATGAACAAACATTGTGAAAGCATCATATTTCGCACGTAAGGGAAAAACCATAAGAAATGAGAGAAGTCATCTTATAGCAATAAATAATATTTAAATCCACCTGGACTAAGACCAAGCGACGTTCAAAGATCAAAATGAATAATTTCAAATAAATGAGTAGTGCGAGAAAGAAAAAGAGAAAAGGAAGGTGTAAATGTTTTTCTAATTGACATGCATGACAAATAGAGACAGAAAAATCTTTAATACATGAAATAAAATTCTTAGAACAAGGAAATTCAAAAGTGTGTTTGCCGGGGTGTCCAAGACGACGATGCCAAACGATGGGAGATATCGCAGTAGATAGCAATAAAGATGTCGCTGATTATGAATTGGAGGGGGGGACGGGATAGAGTTCACCATTGTCGTCACATCAAAGAAGGGAAATCTCGGTTTGAGATCCTTCACACAAAATCTGTAGGGATCAAATTCGACAGAACAAGCATTTTCAAGAGTGAATTTACGAACATATATAAGATTTTAATAATTACGAGACTAACAAGAACATCACGCAGGAGCAAATTTTTATGACAGGTAGAAACAGAGGATTGACCGGTACAATCAACATGCAAAACATCACCATCACCAACTATAATCGAGTTAGAATTCGTACATGGTGCAACATTAAAAAGCATACCTACATGAGATACAGTATGAGACGTAGGTCTAGTGTCCATATACCATCCATCATCCGGTTGTTGGAGCGTCATAGTCGAAAAGAGATGAGTGAGGCTGTGTTGTCGAGTTGTTGTAAGTGGGCTAGAGGGTTGGGCCGTAAATGGTGCAAGAAAGAGCAGGGAATGCTACTGACTGTGAATGGGAGGTGGGCCGCGCGCTGGGCTTGCAATTTCTGCGTGAAGAGAACTTAGCCCGTGTGTTGGAGATGCGGCCCAAGAGAGGAAATAAATGGATGCATTTCTTGTTGCAGCGTTGACATCAAAGAGCAAGTCCAGGTGCACTGTTGCATAGAGCCAGGTGACGACAAGAGCATCAAGGAGTGACCATAAGAGATCTGGTGTGGGTGGAGGCGAATCAGCTAAGTGAGTAAGGGTTTGATAAATTCTTGATCAGTATTGCTGATCGGTGACCTGTGTAGACATACATAGATGGTTGCATTGCATACACAGACAAGCACAGATGTTAAGTACAATATGAACATAACAAATACAATCATACGTTGCTATTGCCATAGTAAAGCAATCCAGAGATGTTACACAACAGAGAATACTATAGATTGTACCTCCAAGGTTCCCATTGAAAGTTGAAACAAACAAAAGTTAATATTTACACTGAACTTAGATGGTAAGTGTAATGAACTCTAAGGTTCAATCAATATCTTCCTCGGTTCATGGCCCTTCTCGGCAACACAACCTGAAGCAACCAAAGAGGTTATCCACACCTGGTCAGATTTCACAGGCTCGTCATCGTCATTCCTGTGCCAGCTCCAGAATGCGTGGGTCGCATTTGCTAACTTGAGCTCTCCATGACCAAAACTTGCTTCCCGAAAGACTGACCATTCTGGATGTGGGTCTATGTACCTGTCAATTTTATTCAACACAGAGTATTAATTCAATACATAAACAAAATAGTACATGCATATGCCTTTACATAACCATTTTATGTACATTTTTAGAAGGAAGAAAAACCAGTCCCTGAGTTTGGACCGTATTCAAGTTACAGGATGGCAAACTCTAAGCGTATTGAAAAATGCTTAACTTGTGCTTATTCAAGCATGGTTTATTAACACGTATCCAACTCTTACAGGCAAAGAACAAATAAAAGCAAATTCATGTTGTCGGGAGAAAAGTGTTGAACTTTGTGTCCCACATCGGAAGTATGTGGATGAATTGACCACTTGATAAGCATATTGAGGCCTCTGCCCATCAGCTTGAGCTTTTTGGGTTGGAACGGGCTTTAACATAGTGTCAGAGTTGGTTTGGGGCTGACCCCCCTTAGGTGCCCTAGTGAGCAACAAGTGTGAGGCCCGCATGTGAGTGGGAGTATTGAAGTGTGTCCCACATCAGAAGTATTGATGCGTCCACCCATCGGCTTTTGAGCTTTTAGGTTGGATTGGGCTTTAACTTAAACATGCCATCTTCTATATTCAAAAAGTTTACTACAGCGAGGACAAACCTGTGAGCTAAACCTTCTCTGTTTCCTCCGTCACCGATGGTAATGTGTACAGTACCACAATGATCTGATTTTCCATTGTAGACACGTTTCTGTAGGACGAAAAGCCACCAAGTATAAGGAAAGTGCAATGATTTGAAGTCAGAAAATAGGGCATACAATTAACTGTAAACCCAACCTTCAAATATAGGTTGTAAACTCATATGAGCCATTAGACCAAGTATAACAGATGGTCCGGACTAAAAAAAAACATCATTAATAGCATTAACCGTAAATATGCAGAATTTTGAATTTAGTTTTACTATTAAAAATCCTCCCTAAGAACCAAAGACCGTTGGATTCACTTGATCTAATGACCCAGATAAATTTATAGTTTACATTTTAAGAATGATTTACAGGAGATAGTCCCCCAGAAAATAGAATGCTTAACCAAGATTAGGCATACCGTGCGCTCATAGGCATGTACATGGCCGGAGAGCACTATGTCCACATTAGCAGCGTAAAGCAATGGCTCCATGGCTGCCATCATCTCATCCCCTTCACCTTGATGAGCCTGATTACTATTATACCACGGTACATGAAATAGCACAAGCAACCAAGGTGTCTTTTCCCGGTTTACCTTCAAGAGATCAGCCTACAAATAAAGAACGACAAAAGGTATGATAAACCGAGTTTAGGATCACAAGAAAAAAGATAACAAGTTGTGGAATGCGACTAACCTTCAGCCAGCTATATTGATCCGAATACTCGTCATAATCTGTATATGAACCAAGCATGATAATATGCGCCCCCGCAACTTCAAACGAATAATAAAGATTGGAAGTGGAGCCACTCTCCTCAAACGGCATCTTCCACCTGGCATTAAATGACTGAAACCCATCCTTAAGTAAAGGTATGCTCTCCTTTTCGTGGTTCCCTTGGGTCACCATCCACGGCCGAGCACTAGCAAGGGGCTGCACCAGCTCACCAAATGTGTCCCACCGCCGCTGCAAGAAATCAGCATATGAAAGGTCTCCGGGTAGCAGGTGCACGTCGTATTTGCACTGATCGATGTGCTCGAGTGTTGATTTAGTCCACCCGGTTTGGCCAAGATCGCCTGCCACAGCAAATGTGGTAGGGAGCTGAGCTGGAGGAGTCTTGAACTGAAATTCGGGGCCTTCTCCTCCACATCTGTAATAGTAAGTCATGCCATTTTCTAGTGGTCCAATAACAGTATGGTGTATCTTTCCCGACGTATACAGTATATAACCGTAAGAGGTGCTCTCTCCTTGTGCTATATAATCGTATCTCCCAGGTATTGTTCCATATTGAACAACTGAAGGAGAAGACTTATCGTTCGTGACCCATGTGATCCGCATGTGCTTGTCTCCAGCCAATGAAATATGCACCTACAATCGGAATCCCCACCAAATGAGCATAGCATGTAAGGAAAGTGAGAATCCAAATACAACTTATCTAAAGTCGAAAATCAATCATCAAATTAACATGACCTCCCTCGTTATGTCCACACAATTTAAGATTTCGAGCCTAGTCTAGTCTATTTCTAGCCTACTCTCCACTGACACCTAGTTTCAAGCAGATGTACCCACTGGGATTCGAATCTGACTAACCCAAGTGGGCTGCATTACTATGCTTGGCCTCATCCTTATTGAAACTCTTTCCAGCAAGGGAAACCCACAAACCACTATGCCAATCTCATTCACTTTTCAAGCTCAGCTCTTTCTAATGTCAGACTGACTACATAGCAGCAAATCAAGCTTTTGTGCATAGAACAGAACTTCAAGAAAATCATTTCAAATTTATTTCTTCAAGACTCCAAAAATAAATTAAAACTATGTTCAAGACATACATTAAAATCTTAAATCTCCACCAAGTGTTTAAGCAGGGAAATTTTCTAACTGAACCAAACAGACCTTGTTTTTAAATGTTGAACATTTCAAGATAATTAATTCACTATCCATACATACCTCATCTAAGATTCATCTACATGAAAGCTAAGAATATAGACCTTGGTAAGATTTCCCTCAAATAGTGTAAAATTCATTGAAATTTGAGATTCAAATGAAGTAAGGAAAATAAAAACATTGATGAACCACTCAAGAATCAAGTCTTATCCACTAATAAAAAAGAACCCAGATTAAGAAAAGCAGCCATATCACAATTCACAAATGGGTTTCAGAATATGCTATATTTTCTCGAGAAAATCTCGACCCAGATGCCAAAATCTGGTTTTGAAGTTACCTGCTGAGGAAGAGAAGAGGGCTTTGGGTTCCATGGGAAGTGCAAGTTCTTCCTCGGCGGCGGTCGGACGTACTCGGCCGAGACCGCGGCGGAGAAAAGAAACAGAGGCACCGCCAGAATCAGAGTCGTCGGCCTCATGTTTCGGTCCCTGAAATATCTGCGCAAATCATGGTACTTGATTGATTGAGAGCCTCCATTTTCAAGGCCTTGGTGGGTTTTCACTGTGGCATTGATTGGCGATTTTACCAGATCACCCTTTTCTGGCCTTTTCTGTTCTCTTTGTCTGTAAAATTGTATAAGCATACAAGAATACATACATAGTTAAATAGTGTTTTGATGTTTTGTGCTGATAATGGTAAAGAAGACAAGTGAGGGTGTTGCTTCGAGCTTAATTAAACTTGTAACAATTTGGTGGATTAAAACCAGGTTAAGGGTGTAACCTGACTTGTCAGCGGAAATGAGGGAACGTGTATGTGGATCAATAAATGAACACATATATCATATAATACGAACATAGCAAAATCTGTTCTAGTTATGTCGTGTGCACGCTTGTAAAATTTACTTCTCTAAAGATCCTAAAATTGTTCTTAATATTATTTTTTATTTTGATTGGCAAAGTTTTATAAATCATTCCCAAATCTCAAAATAGGATAGAGAAGATGTCTGCATAGGACATGTTCAACAGTTATAAAAGGAGGTGCAAAGCATAGCATGTCAACAGCAAACCACCGAAGAAAGTCTGGTTTGTTCCAGGTCTGTAAAATCTAGGTATAAGATTATTAGACTAATCCTTAGTTTGATTGTATATTTGGTTAGGTTGTATGTTTGGTTTGAAGGTTTTACCCTTGTCCTCGTCTTTTCTTCAAAAACTTGGACATTATAAAAATAATTTGCTGATAAAAAAACAATCGAAAAAAAAAACCAAAACAGGGCCAACCTAAAAACGCCAACACGGCAAACAAAGAGACAAACGAGAAACACAGGCAAATCACGCAACTACCTAACAGAATCGAGGTGAGCTTTTGAAACAAATCAGGGAATACTGACACCAATCAAAGAACGCGATTAAGGAGAGGCTGATCACCGATACTTTACCAACCCGACATATTCTAACTGAATACCTACAATAGTCTTGTCAACATCCAAAGCTTCCCTAAATACAGCACACTCGTTCCTGGCTAACCATCACCAAAGCACGAGTGGTCCTCTTCGGCCTCTAAAAGTTCAAAGTCGCCATCGCTCGTCCCAATTCTAACTCTGCATTGTTGCTTGAGGAGGGCTCCAAATGTTTTGGTCTTAAACCCCGATGCACTGTAGAAAGCTCATGCCTTGGATGCATCATATCTCGAGCTATGCTTGTTTTGGGGCCAAGGCCATACAGTTCTTCTACTAGAGTCTTGTCACTAATCGGAGATTGGCTTTCCGACTCCCTCGTATTCTTATTATAGACCCATTTCTTGCTACGCTTTTTTTTTGGATTACCGCCATGGGAGTTTCTAATATCGTTTCCATGGACTCACCAGTGGGCCTTTGTCCATATGCGGGCCTTTGTCCATACACGGTCCTTTATGTGTACATGGGCCTTGGCTTTGACATGGGCTTGTTAAAACCCATAGGAGCCATATGAGTCTTTCCCTTTCCTACCCCTTCCTTTTGAACTCGGTTCCCTTCTTAACCGTTAGAACATCCTTAATATTACCTTGAATGCTCTTCTCAGTAATTTGAAGCATCCCATGCAACTTTGAGATGGTCTTTACCATATTATACATATAGAAGTTCATAATGAAACCATGAAATTTATCAGGAAGTGACTAAAGGAGGATATCACTAAGCAACTCAAGTTCCATCTTGAAACCAAGTCTTTCTAGATGCTCAAGATAACATTTCATTTTGAGCACATGAGGGCTATCATTCTTCCCAGTAGGCATCTTGCATAACATGAGGCTCTTGACAGTTTGGAATCTTTCAATCTTGGCTTTCTCTTGGAACATTTTCTTGAGTTGAGCCATCATGTTATACGCAAGCTCCTCCATCAATTGCTTTTAGAGATTAGCTTCCATGCAACCAAGCATTATAAAAGCGACATCTACCGAGTCGTTGAAAATCTTGGTCCAAACATCCTTTTGTGCCATAGTAGCATTTAAGGCTGGTTTCTCAGGAACGAGCTCATCAAGAATATAATTTTTCTCTCCTCCTTGAGAACAATTCTCAGGTTTATGGCTCAATCCAGAAAATTTGTCCCATTCAACTTATCCTTATCAAGGATCGATCATATCGATAAATTATGTGAATTGATCGAAGACATGATCTACAACAAATTAAATATGCAAAGTAATTAATACAAGTAACAAATTATTTTTAAAAACCACTCAACCCTTAGTTATATCTGAAAGATACATTATAAGCCAAGATCCATATTTCATTCCACTTAAAGTAAGCTTTGGCTTATCACTTTAAGCGGAATTATTTAGGTAGGTAACTTTTTATCAATTGCATCTCATGCAACTCTTGGATAGAATAAACACATCACATGTGTTGACACATTCTATCAGCTGCCCTAGGTCCAAAATTGTTTTAATAACCTAGTTAAGTTTAACCATATAAAATGTATAGATATCACCATTATACATCCTATCTAATTTAGACAACCATGTGTACAATGCTTTAGCATAACCTACACATAACAATCTAATGTTCGATAAGTGTTTAATTTATGGAAGGCATCTCATCGACTTAATATTAGCTTAGGGCTTTCTTCTTTATTGTATCATATACATAAACATGCTTATTATACAAACGACTTAAGCATGTTACTATCATACAAGTCATGCAAATCATACATATGCATAAAGTAAACGTGTCATAACATAGCCCATTACTAAGTTGGTCTTCATAGGCTCATATGAAGATTGTTAATACAATACAAGTCTTGCATTATTAGGACTCTAGTT
>JAYMTN010001442.1:0-12857 GCA_036897425.1 Erodium trifolium
GAAACCCATTGAGCCTAGAATCGGACGAATCTGTCCGGCCTCCCAGCCTGGACATGGTCTTGTATGGGAGGGTCATGCTAGTGGGGTTGATTATGATCACCGCTTCGCAAGTCAAGACAACCACCCGGACGGGTATTTAGTCTCTTGGCCTAGCGTATTGTGCTTGTCTCCTGATGCCGATTCTCTTATATCATGCTGTTATTATATATGCTTTTATTATGTTCAGCCTAGTGTGCCGGATCACCTGTTTTTGCAAACGGGGAATACCGGCAAAAATCTCGGCTTGTTTCAGGTTTTATGCCTTGATTGTATGGTTGTAATGGCTCAGAATTGATGGAATGAAAACTTCCCCTTTTACTCAAAAAAGAAGAAGGTTCTGTAAGCAGATGTCCACATTTGAAAACTGAATTTTTGTTTAATTGTGTCTGGTGTTATTTTCTAATTGTTTGTGATTATTGACTATCATTTTAATAAATAAGCATTCCGGACACTGTCATTGTTTCCTGTTTTAATTCAAAGTAATAAACTTTTTTTGTTGTGCACTTTTACAGCACCAACTCTCTTAATAGTTGCCGTCAGAACAGGCAAGCAAAAACTTCAGAAAATATATCTATAGTGGATGAGAACAAGTCTGTTGTTGTAGAGGAAGGGCAAACTGAAACAGCCTGCAATGGAAAGAGTTTTCTTAAATGTGTAACGGACAAGTCACTTGACATTGATGATTTAGCAGATTTTGTGGTGTGTAAGAAGGGGAGGGACTATACAGGCTGGTTAAAGGTTAGACAAAAGTATCGAACATGGAAAGAGCGCAAAAGGGCTGGCTGTAGATTGAACAGAATGAAAAGGATGCGGAGTTTCCTTAACGGAAAGTGACCTCGTCTTTAGAAGTTAGGTAATGCCTATCACTCTGAGATGGGAGAAGAAGATGGATTCTTGAATTTGAAGATCTAACGAATTTTTGTTTGAATAGAGAGGAACAACATTAACAATTGGTAACGTGAAGAATTAAAAGCACCAGTCAAATTACGAGGTAAAGTCCATTCAACTTAAAGGCCCATAGCAAATGTAGTGTTTGATTTTCTGTTGGCAGGAAATTTGGATTGCTGTTTGCATATTTTATTCATTCAGAACATCTTTGCTTACATTTTAACCTGTGTACTGTTTCCCTGGATACTTGGCATGAAAATTTCATACATAAATTAGTTTAGCGGTTAGGTTCTTAGTTCGATTTATATTGAATCACTCTTTATGCCGTGAATTTTACTACTCCAGTTGATTCAATTAGGGGTATTTTATTAGAACGCGCGATAAGCAGCAAATTTGTGGACAGTGTTAAATATGGTACCCGAAGTATTTCCTTTATTCGAAACTAATACCCATATCATTGTTTTGTTCAAATTTAGTATCTTGTTTTGATACCCAAACTGTACAATTTTTTAGTTATGGACAACTGACGGTCCGGATGTTGTTTTGCAGTTTTTGGACATTTTGGGCACAATCTTGGGGTAATTTGCAAAATAGCCTTGGATACACTCTTTTGCTAACTAACCTTCAAGTTGAAAATATTTGCAAAACTAGCCTTCCTTTTATGAATTTATGATTTTACCCTTAATGAAAAATACCCGATCGGGTTGGGCCTAACCCGGCCGAGATTTCATTAAGAGTAAAAACGTAATTTTGCAAAAAAAGAAAAAGAAAAGAAAAGAAGGTCAGCTGATACAAGAGGTTTTCAAATGAAGGTTATTTTACAAAATAACCCCACAATCTTGGCGTTGGCTTCCTATGGTGCATTTGTCCTTGTCACTTGCATGGTTATGATTGCTAAGGCAGGGTAGGACTATTCTTGGATCTAAGTTCCTAGAGGAATTTTGATTCTGTGATGGAGAAGAATCACGAGATGCCACAAGTATGGTTTTAACCTGTCTGTAATATAATTGTATTTATGATTACGTTGGATTGAAATATGATCAAGAAGTAAGATTCATTTTTAGTCTTTTATCTCTGATTTTCTGTTTGAGGTAAAATTTGGGATTGTATTACTTAACTAAATTACCATTTAAGGCTACAAGAAGTTCACCCGGAATCGGGGTAATAGCCCAATCAATGGTATACCCAAAGACTAATATTTCTTGCTAACACAAGTGCTATCTTTTTTGCCTCTCTGCGAGCATGCTGCAGGGAGAACCCTAGTATTGCTTTCAGCTTCGCTTTGCACTCTGCCACCAAGGTTCTAAGGGGTGAAATCATAGCTTCACTCCCATTAATTGCCTGTGCCACTCTCCAGCAATCCGACTCCATTACTTGCGGTGAGCATGGGTTGGGTGGGCTGATTTTTATTCAAATTTTAGGACCATTCTGTTATGTGCCGGTTCCTAATTTTAAGGACTAGGATCAATCCGTTTGAATGAGGATTTGGAATCACTTGGACCAAGGTATTAAAGGGCCGGTTTCGGTTTGAACCTGACCATCATTTTGACTTTGTAGAGTTCCTAAAAAATTTAAATTAACCAAAGTCAAACACATAATGAGCAGGTAAAACTAACTTGTTGGTAAAAAAACGTTCGAAGTAATCGACAAGTTTAACTCGAGAGCTAATCGAATAGGTCGATTCCTAATGATAAAAAAAACATCATACCTATTGTATTGCTCTTAACAAAGTACATCAAAATTAAAAATTCTGAACTTGAACATTACATCAAGAACACAGTATTTGATTTCTGAGCTTAAATAGGGAAATTTGATTAAATATGCCTGATAATATACCTTATTTTTTAAATATGCTTCATTACTTTAAAATTTGATATCTATGCCTTTTATAATTTACTAGACAAAAATACCCTTTACTTATTTTAACTTTCACTTCTCACTGAACTAAAAGTTTTCACTTTAGACTCTTTCATTACCAGTTCACAATCGTCGACAACCCAAATCTTCTGGCCTTGTCGGTGCGGCGGAGGGGTCATCGGGTTGATCCGTAGGGGACGCGTCTCTCGATTCCGGTGGATAGAGACTCAAAACCAGGATGGCCCAATTGTTAGAGCCCCTTGGGTTCCTCATAGGAGCATTGTTGTACAGGGTCCTCCAAGACCAAAACATCGCCGACCGCTACTGCTCGTCTAAGATCGTTTATGGGTTGGGGTACGAATTCGGTGGTCTAAATTGTATTTGAAACCGATTGGTTTTGGGTAGTGATCGATTTTTCTTCTTGTGATAGGTGTGATGGAGGCCGTGAAAACCGAGAAAGCTCCGCCCGCCTTGGGACCTTACTCTCAGGCAATCAACGTTGGCAAGTTTCTATTTATGTCTGGTGTTCTTGGTCTCATTCCTCAGGTTTGTTGTGTTCGTAAAAATGTGTATCTGTTTCAATTTTCCAATAACCATTTATGGGTCTATGAAATGTGTTTGAAACTTGAATGCAGAGTGAGAAGTTTGTGTCAGATGGGGCTGAAGCTCAAATAGAGCAGGTATAAATAAATCACATGTAAATTGCCAATATGTGTTTGTGTTTTGTGTAGTGTTTCTGTATCTGTGATGTTCTAATGTGCTTAGTATTATGGAGTTTTGCATGTATAAATTAGTGGGTGGAGTGTACGCTTGTGTAATGAACATGAGGCTGATTCTTGTTTATGAATTTCTGCAATTGGGTCATCCTGGTTTTGAGTCTCTATCCACCGAAATCAAGAGACGCGTCCCCTACGGATCAATCCGGTGACCCCTCCGCCACGGCCAGAAGATATGGGGTGTCAACGATTGTGAACTAGTAATGAAGAGTTTAAAGAAAAAACTTTCAATTCGGTGAAAAGTGAAAGTTAACATAAGTAAAGGGTATTTTTGTCTAACAAATTATAAAAGGCATAGATATCAAATTTTAAAGTATTGAAGCATATTTAAAAAATAAGGTATGTTATTAAGCATATTTAATCAAATTTCCCGCTTAAATATTGCTCCTCCAATAATTAAATTTTTAATCTTCACATAAATAAAGGTTCACCTTGTTCTTTCTTTGTATGAAATTTGAGGTTCACTTAAAGTACCGGGTGGACCGGTTCTAAACGGGTCTCAGATGGTATGGTCCACTGTTCGGCCCATACTATACCGGATTAGGATTTTTTAATTCAGGACCCAATCCATAGTCCACGGATCAAGGACCGTGGTCCGCGGTTTGGCCGGTTTTGACGAACAGTCTAGTCCACGGACAAAAAATGCTCACCCCTATCCACTACTCCCTTGGGCCAACTAGCTTTATGAATCCAGGTCATCACTTCTGAGAGGGTCATCATTTCGAGACCTCAGGACTCTGCTGACTTCGTATGACAAAACACTTCGTCGTTGTAGCTATACCTGAATGACCCCTATACACCATGCACCCTCCACCCAGACCCTCGGCCAGCATTGCCCCATCAACGTTGATTTTGACCTCCCCGTGTGGTGGTTTACACCATCGTCTACTATTGTCGGTCCCGAACACAAAATTGAACCCTGCAACATCTCAACCTTCTTTCGCTAAAGATGTTTCCTAGCAGCCTCCCAAATTGCCCCCGTGTTCTACTCCTTCTGCTGCCATACCCACATATTTCGGGCTCGCCAAACCTCCCACCATAACATCACCATTTTCTCCACCACCCCTTCAACCCCCATCTCCCAACTCAACTGAAGTCCTTCACACGTCTGAATTCCTTCCTACGGGATAAACCTGAGATTGTCCCAAATTCCTTTCATAGTTGGGCACTCAAACAATACATGACCTTTAGTTTCTGACTGACCACACCTCCTATAATTCCCGTTCACTAGCACAAACTTGCTCCTCAAGTTGACATTCATTGGAAGCGTCCAAGACAACACTATCCAAGCAAAATGTTTCACTTTTAGAGGCACCTTTAGACGTCAAAGACATTCCAGACATCATCACCTACATGATCGATCCATCGGCCCTCCATCCTTCGGAGCAATTTATAGGCTTCCTTCACCTTGTATTGGCCGTCTCTCGCCTTCCTCCAATACCAGCCATTCTCCCCGCCAAACTGATCAAGAAGAATAGCTGTAATTTCCGAAGCTGATATGGGATAAAAAAGTTCATGAATAAAGCTCATGTCCCATCTCCTTGAGTCATGTACTATTAGTTTGTTCACTATCATAAGATCTACATCTTGCCTCACCTCTCTTACCCTATCGGTCATAGTAGGCAGCCATTTATGTCCCCCAACTACCAAAATAGACCTCCCGTCACCCACCCTTCTCCGCTCACCCTCTCGGACTAGCGCATATCCCTCCAACATAGTAATCCAAAGATAACTACATCCTTGTTTCGTTGTGGCAGATAGGAAGTTGCTCTCCGGATAATACTTAACTTTAAATACTTTCGCCATCAAGCTATCTGGGAAATTCAGATGCCATCCTTGCTTACCCAACAAAGCTCGGTTAAAATCCAATAGATGCTTAAAACCCATGCCACCATGCGCCTTATGATCACATAAACGTCTCCAGCAACGTCATTTGATCCATTTCCCTGTTTTGGCGTCATGTCACCACCAATAACGATTCATAATGACCTCAATTTCATTAACTAATCTCTCTGAAATTTTATAGACGCCCAAAGTATACCTTGGAAGTGCCTGAATAACTGGTTTTAGGAGAATTTCTTTTCTTGCTTTGCGTAACAGCAGTTTATCCTAGCCCTGCAATCTTCAGGTGATCATGTCCTTAATGAAGCTAAAGGACATGTATTTGCTCCTTTGAATTGTCGATGGCAACTCAAATAAAGGCCGGGTCTGCCACCTCCTCCATTTCCATAATGGTCGTGACACCCTGCATGACTTCCTCTTCCACGCTCGGGCTGAACATTAATAATGATTTGACTACATTAATGCTCTGACCCGAGGCTAGTTCGTACTATCGAAGTAGGTTCTTCCAACTTAAAGCCTCCGAAATCGAGGCCTTGGAGAAAAAATAACTATTGTCAGCAAAAAATAAATGTGTAACCGAAGGAGCCCTACCCGCCACCTCACAGCCTTTAATTCTCCCTCTCGTTCTTCTCTCGCAATTAGTCTGGATTGGCCTTCTGCACAAAAAATGAATAGATAAAGCGATAGTGGGTCTCCTTGTTTGATGCCTCTCTCCATTCTCCGTCTACCTTCCTCTGTTACCCAAAATTTTGCAGACCGAACACATTCTATTATCATTTCCACCCACTTTACATCGAATCCCAGAGTAAGACTCTCTCTAGATACGACCACCAACACTTTACCATAGATTTTTACTTTTAACCAACAAAGCACGTTTCCATCTTGATGATACAATTATCCCTAATCTTGTTGGGTGGAAAAAAAAAAGGATTTATTACGATTTCACATGGGTTTGATGAGCACAGGATAAATCCACGTCAGATTGAACGGCGCCTCAAACTTGGTATGAATGCAACTGCACCACAATCCACGATCGAATCTTAATATCAAAGGAAAAAAGTCAAACTCCACTCATATCACAACAACACAAACCAATCCAACGGCCACCGTTTCAACAACCCAATTGAATTAAGTACTCAGAATAAATAAATAAACAAATCGAAAATTAAAAAAAAAAATCCCCCAAAAAAATTCTCCATCGCTCACACACACTCAGCTTTCTACTGAATCAAAATGGAACCACCCAATGAGAATCAATTCAGCCACCATTACTACCCGCACCAGCACCACCACCACCACCAGCTCAGCGCCGCCTCCGCCGGACAACTCACCAATGGGAGCTTGTCCAGTACCCACCACCAGCCCTCCTCCGACGGGACCCACATGGTGTACCCCTCGGTGCCCTCCGCCGTCTCCGCCCAGCTAGAGCCCGCCAAGAGGAAGAGAGGCCGTCCCCGCAAGTACGGCACGCCGGAACAGGCTCTCGCCGCCAAGAAGGCCACGTCGCCCGCTTCCAAGGAGAGGACCGACCATCACCACGGTGGCGCTTCTGCTTCCTCGTCCTCGTATTCCAGGAAATCTCAGTTGGATGCTTCCGGTGCGTGTCCCTGCAAACCCTTCCATTCTCGTTCTATTTCATGTTACTTGGCTATTGTTGCTTCTCTTATGATTTGGTAGCTGAGTTTGGTAATGTACCCTTTAACTCAGGGAGGTTGCTTCATAGTTCGTGGGGATGATTCAACTTTAAATAATAGACAAGAGAAGGTCTGGGGAGAAAATGGGTATAGTTAGGGGAAAGGAAAATGATTGAATTTGGTATAGGAACTTTGGGACAATACCTAAAAAGGTACATGCTTTTTCAAAATACCAAAATTAGCTCCTCAACTTTCTCATTGTTAACAGTAGTGATACAAGCTGTCATCAGTTGTTAACGCCATGTTAGAAATGTTGATGCGGCTCTGTTAGTGAGGATATGGTACCTCATTGAGGCACTTGTAACTTTGCAGTTTACCTCTTCATGACGGTGTGTGCTACTCTATTGTTAACCATGACAGAGTTTGGCCATCATAAAGGATATTGGCCCAAATTTGTGGACTGTTTTGGAAAAATAATAGTAGGAAGGGGTGAAAACATAGAATTATATAGCTAATAGGGGTTTTGTTACTATCATTCTTGTGATTTGTTGATTTGAGCTTCAAAATGTTGTTATATTATGAGCTTTGGTTATGTGCTTCTTTCCATCATTCTCATATGTGCGCATGTGATAACACCTTGGCCTGCTGTAAATGCAATACTTTTGCTCTATTATAAACAAGTGTAAGAAAATGTCAACTTCTCGTGCTATTTGCCACTGTTCAGAAGTTTGTGTGTCAAATCAGTCATGGCTGATATTTATTGTAGTCTTGAGCTCTCGTCTGATTATATGGTTTTGCTAATAAGATTGCTCACTGTCTTTTTTATGGTTAGTAAACTGTATTATTTTTTAGAGTTATTGGTGATTATGAACACTGTATTTGTAAGTCATTCGATCTAGGATGATAGTTAATTGGCATACAAAATGATGTTGCAAGGAACACAGTAATTAAGAACATCCTCAGCATCCACATGTTGATCAAATTTCAGGAAAATTACTTGATTGCCCATTAAACTTAAGCTTGCCTTTCTTTTCCTTGGCAAGATAGCTGTGCCTTAATTGATTGCGTGAAGTAGAAATGAAACTTAACTCTAATACATATTTGAAGTGTATTCCAGTGTGCCCAAACTCCATTCCTATTCAAAGTATCATTTTTTTTACTGATTGCACTGTTTCCTCAATTTAGTGAATAGTTCCAAACTCTCATTTTGTCTAATAATGGCTCTGTTAGCGCAAAAATATAGTTAAATGAGAAGTTGAAAGAAAAATGCTTTAGAAGGCAAATACAGGTTGGATGAAACTTTCCCATGGCGAAGGGGTAATGTGAGTAACTGATACAATTATTTGTATACTTCCCTGTTCCATCCACATGGAATTGCAATTGAATGGAACATAAATGTGGGCCAAGAAATTTGAATTTATTTTGGTGTGTTATTGTTATCGTTGGCTTAGTGCTTCATTCATAGGATCATGTTTTTTCATTACCATTAGAGAAAAGTTGGGTATTTTTTGGCAATACACTCGAGTTCTATTACCACCTGATTTTTTTTTTCAAAATGTTTAATTTTTGGCGCAAAGATAAATGTGCACTTATGTGTGAAGTAACATGCAATTTGCAAATTAGTATAGGTCTTGCACGTGAATGTGTGTGGTACAGTATGAAACAACAGCTAGGCCTTCAGGCTTCAACATTGGCTTAAGCTTTTAGTTCTGTTGGTCTTTTAACAATTACTATTTATATGATTTTGATTCAAATAATAAAAAAAGAGTTTGTCTGAGTTTCTACAATTGATTCCTGGGATTAGTATAGCTATGTGGTCTACTAATTTGTAATTTTTTGACGCAGGTCATGCAGGACAAGGTTTTACCCCACATGTTATTAATGTTGTTGCTGGTGAGGTATGTACCTTCTATAATTATAGATTTGATACTCTTCATAGATATGCACATGTGAATGCAACTCAGATGCTGAAATAGAATCATCTTTCCAAATAATTTAGGTAAATGCAATTCCATTGACAGTTCCTTTAATGAGCCTAAATTGACAATTATAGGGATCACTTGGAGGATACAGAGGATGCTAGTCCATGGGGAGTTATGAGAATAGAGTGTGGTGTCTTTTTACATTGGTGCTCTTAAATGTATAGGGGTGTGAAGTATGGAAGAACTTTATGCCTTAGGAATTGCTATTTGTGTAATTTGGAATGATGGTCATACAATATTGTATGTGAGTCTGACGTACTTACTGAGAGTAGGGTGCAGTCTTGGTAGACTGGTAGTCTTATCTTGTGTGAGCTGATAAGGTTGGGTAGTGTATGCTTATTTCTGTTGACCTTGAATAAAAATAAATTGATGCTACACGGTACATTACATATGAGGTAATAATGTATGAGTTGTTTCTTCTTTCTATTTTTGGCAATTCTGCAGTTCATCTCTCTTTGCAATTTTAATGGATAAAGTCTCAGTGGAAGCGAAAATTGTTTTTGTTTACTTTCAGGGATTGAAGCTGCCACAAATGAAAAGGCTTTATTGTCAATTGAACTATTAGTCTTTAAAGATGCCAATGTGTTTCACTGAAAATGGAGCCTCTTCAAATGGCTTGGATATGGAGTATAGTGAAGAGGGGTTTAAAGTGCTATACACTGATCTGCATATAATCTCTGATATATTGTTCAGGGAACTTGATAAGAAGTTTGAGTGTTATTTCTCTGCTTTACTTGGGGATTATGTGACCCAAGCTGATGGGCAAGCTGCCTTGCATTTTGATGTTTCCACTGCCATGGAAGAACTGCCACTCCTTTTAAGGTGTTGTATGGCTATCTTGACCTTATCTGCATCCGACCAAATAGCCCTGATGAAAAACTGCCGAGTTCTTCTTTCTGTACTCAGCACAATTTTCTCTTTATATGTAAATGAAGGAAACAAGGGGAATTCCATCAGCTTAAAAATGAAGTCAGCTTCTCCCTATCTATGCACACTTCTTGAGGTATCTTTTTGAGATTCTTTGAATTATTCTTTCTCGTATTATGAAAATGTAGCCAGTTGTGCTCAAGGATGTACATTTTCTAAACATTTTTAGATGTCTAGTTTTTGAGAGTGACCTTCTCTGTCATTCTCTTTCCTCAAGATTTTTTGCTTGTCAAGTATGTCAATTTTTGGAATTGTCATTTACACTGGTTTTAAAAATGCGAGTTTTCTTATGGTAGCAAGTCTTTTGAGCTGAACAAGTCATGCGGAGTTTGATGTAGGAATACTATCTTCAGGTTTTTGCGGATGAGCTTCTGACTCATAAATCACTAAGAAAATATTTAATGCTTGTTGATTCTACATCTTTCTCAAGTGAGATGCTCTTTGCATCCCACTTCAATCCCGGAGATATTGGAACCGTACTAGAGGTGATATGTTATCATTTTATTCTTTCTATCCCCGATGAGGAAGCATTTGAGGATTTCCTTAAGCAATTATTCTGGAAGCAAAATATAGGTTCTAAAGTTCCCGAGTTGAGCCTAGCGGCAGCCCTATCATTACTTCAGCACCCAATTATTCTTTCTGCACCAATAATGTTCCAAGTATATCTGATTTTGTTGGTTTCGGAATCCATTAATGGGGTCATGTCTTTTGAGAGTTTGAGACCAGTTCCTAGTCTTATGGGCCTGTATTTGATGGCATTCGAAAAGTCTGTCATCTTGTACTCCAGACATTTTCCTGGTTTGCGTAATGATAACCCATTTTTGGATGCTAATTGCCCCTTCTCCAAGTCATCCCGAAGTTCTCATCCATCCTTTGAATATTATGTGAAAGAAGACACGAGAGATAAGATTTATAATGTAGTTGGTAGATTTAATGATCTATTTGACTCGGGCTTATGCAACAAGTTAGTTAGAACAAAATCTGAACTGGTAGCATTATCTATTGCATACATGGAGGGGAATCAACATGCACTTGATGAACTATGCAGAGATAAAGTTTTATCAATCATGAGGTGTATACTACACAGGGCATCTGATGACGGTGCTAATAATGCTGAACTTTGTGGGGAACTGGATATAAGCCCCCAAGAAACCTGTCTTCTTGGTGCTCTATTGAAGTTAATGAGTGGTTCGTTGTTACAAGCAGTTTTATGCACAAGGCATAGTGGAAGAAAAAGCGGTCAAGAAACTTTGAAAGATTCTTCTTTATGCGACGAATATGTTTTCATAATGAAGATTGCTGGATGTTTCCAAGATTTCAAAGCATGTCTACCAATTCAGAAGTTCTTATGTGATATGATAAAAGGTCAACGGATGAAACATAAGGGATTCAAGTGGATTCTTTGTCATTTTTCAGGCTTGCTATCACTAAGTCTTGTTCGCGGGATTGATTTCATAGTAAAGAACTGCATATTTATGATCATGGCACTGTTGAATCTGTTAAGCCGTATAGAGGATGATTTAGCTATGCTACTACTTGGCTGTGAATCAGAATCTTGTTTGCATACTGTGTCTCCTGCTCACGTTCACGAGGTGAATTTTTCTTTCTTTCTTTCTTTCTTTTGGATCTATTATTTCATTTTAAACCATTGCATGGGAAGAATATCTTCTGCTGGATACTACTTCCATTAAAAGCATATGTTTTCTCTAATTTTCTTCATGTTTGTGTATTTTATTTTATTGGGTTAATTGCTAAAAACTACATTACGTACTGTCCATGCTTTTAAACTACACTATCTTTTGACCACGGTCGTTTATTTACAAAATTTGGAATATTCAAATACATAATGTAGTTTTTCTCAAATGGACAATACATAATGTAGTTTTTAGCAATTAACCCTATTTTATTTTATAAAATTCATGTTTCCATGTTTAGGAGTTATGTTGTTCTAATAGAGCATGCTGAATGTTGGTTGGATACTTGAAATAAGAAGCTAAATATATGACAAATAATGAAAAAAGAGTCTAAACTGAATGACAATAAACTCCATGTCGCATCACCATTATATTGTAGTTGTCGAAGAACTGAGATTTTTTTTTAATAATTTAACAATTACCATTAAAATTGCAACTTTCAAATTTATTTGTAGTTGCTATTAGAGCTATTTTTTTTCTTTCACTGAGGCTAAGTTGGTTGTTTTGGTAAGGTTTGGGTCATTTATTACATGATTGGTGCTTGCAGCACATTCACATTTCCTGGAAGAACGGGATATACCATCGAGCCAAATTCTTGGTGTTGCATTGGTTTTTTTTTTCATACTAATAATTTATGCATGATTTGAATATATCCTACAAAGTGTTCTGGAAACATCTTTAAACTGTAGAAGTGTGTCAAATAAACACAGCCTTACCACCGTTTTGGATTTTATTTGTCTCTAATTCGACCCTTTTAAATTGTTATTGTACATAGCAAGCCAAGTCAAGTAGCAATACTACTCGAAAAGTTGCTTCGAACTTTCTAAGGACTCGGAGAGTGCACTTGAGGTATATAATCTTCATGTATTTACCTTATTTGAGGCTTTACATGATACGGTTTCTTACATTTGTTTTCTTAGAGTTATGAATGATTGTATTGCATGAATTTTGTTTTAGTAGTTGGTTACTTATTTCTTTGCTAAAAGTTCTACTGAGATAATGTAACAAGTTATCTCTTAAGCTTCTCTAGTTTTATGCCATTCAAAGTTGAATTAAAACTTCTTTTTAACAGAAACATATTTTATTGGTGATTTATAATTGAGATATGAGGTAAGCAAACCCTGAATTTTGATTCCAATTATCTGCTATAGCTTTCTTGTTTTTGCACCGCCGACCTTCCTTGCCGGTATTCTCTTTCTTCTCCGGCCAGTCCTCTTC
>JAYMTN010001443.1:0-12855 GCA_036897425.1 Erodium trifolium
ATTTTGGTCAGCCGGGGGCCAGCGTTCGCGCGGCCCCTGACCAATCTTCAAGTTTCTAAATTTTCTGTCCGATATTTTTTCTTAGATCCATCCGTATTGGTCGGAAGTGATGGAAAAAAGAGATTTGTTGACATTTTAGTTTTGTTTTTCTCTCTCCTGATGATTTGTCGGAGTCCTTAGATTTATCGACGTCTATCCCCTCTCATTGCGATTCTTTCTTCTCTTCTCTCTTAACGAAATTGCAGATTACATGTGTTGATTTTGGTTAGATTCGACCCACCACCACAGAATTTGCGAATCCGACCCTGATTACCGACCCCACTGTGGATGGTCTTACCATATTTTTTCCGTCCAATATTTTTTCAAATTTGTGGATGGTCGTATCATATATCTTTCAAATTTGACGGAGCAAGAGTCCTTAGATTTATTAACGTCTATTCCCTCTCATTGTGATTCTTTCTTCTCTTCTCTCTTAACGAATTTGTAGATTATATGTGTTGATTTTGGTTAGATTCGACCCACCACTGTAGAATTTGCGAATCCGACCCTGATTTCAACCACCGATTCGATGAAGCAAAATGGCCTCTACCGACCCCATTGTGAATGGTCTTATCATATTTTTTTTCGTCACCACCGTAGAATTTGCGAATCCGACCCTGATTTCACCCACCGATTCGATAAAGCAAAATGGCCTCTACCGACCCCATTGTGAATGGTCTTATCATATTTTTTTCCGTTCAATATTTTTTCAAATTTGTGGATGGTCGTATCATATATCTTTCATGACTGTATGGTAGATGGGATTATCGCATACTCAGTCATTTGGAGTTAGGAAGTAAGAGTATATGTTAGATTCAACAACTTATAAGTATTTACATCATCCACCATTCAGCATATAATTATAAGATGCTTCTCATATTGAAAAGGCAAAGTTATGATTTATGCAATTTTGCCCACATTGAAGATGAGAACATCTCAACGTTTTGGATGGAGAATCATGAACATGGCAAGAGCCTCACTGTACAAAAACGACAACTATGACCGATAAAATGCAGAAGTAAAGTAGCATATATATGTGTAAGATTTGATCCCTATGTGATTTCAGAGGGGAAGGATGTCAAACTCATGAGGCATGAAGTCTTCACTGGGTGTGTAGTACTTGTTGGGAGAGTATAGAGCTAGGTTCGACACATGGCTTGTGTACAGACATGCAAATCTTTCCACCTGCACCAAAATACGCATCCATCAGTATATAATGTCACTGACTCTTTCTTCTTCCTCTGTGATCGAGACCATGATCAGATCCTACCTGGTGGGCAAAGCGAGAGTTTTGATACCCAGTCTTCATTAGCTGACCCCAGACCTTGTGGAACTAACATTGTTCAACAGCTCAAATCAGATTACTGCCATATTACATTTCAGCTTCAAAAAATGAAGGACAAGTTAGATGAGCAGTCTACCTTCTGGTGACATTCTCTTTGAGCGTGGTGGTGACTTGAACGCACTTGCTCGCTCTCAACCTGTCAGATGAAATGTTTGAATAAATTATCATCATCACACTAGCTGTATTTACCAATTGCTATGTTTCAGCATTCGGACCTCAAATTCAGTCAATCTGGAAGATAACTTCTGTTTCTCAGCGTCACTGAGATCTTCGCACCTGCACAGGAATGGTAAAGACCGGTAGAAAGTTATGTCATGAACTAGCGTCAACCCTACACAACAAGTATGGTAATCTAGATTGACACTTACTTGAGTGACCAATTTGAATGATGTATTTGGTCTTCAATAAGATCCCGCTTCTTCCTCAGTAACCTAAGTTTCTGCACCAAGTTACTCATATAAGTGAAGTGACAGAAAAAGCTTCAATGTTAACAGTAAGTTGCTCAAATGATACAATAGCTGTATACCATATACCGAATCCGGGTGATTGTAATATTTTCCCAAAGGATAAGATACTGATTACACTAAAGTCAATTTTAACGCATTTTATAAATGATTCTGTAGCTTCGCTTAATCAAGATATTTTTATATCTCAATTTACTAATAAGTATATGATAAAATCAGTATCCATGAAGTTTCATAATCACCTCTCGAGTACCCCTCAGTTCATAAAGTAGCTCAACTTCTCTCTCAAGCTCTGGGACAACAAGCATTGTTCTCCAACCTGCTCGTAAGAACAAACCAAAACCATTACATATAGCACATATGCAAGGTTTTGACTGTAGTAATAATGAAGACCAAGACTACCAAAATGAGGTAGCTACAATAGTATTGTCAAAGCACAGTAATAGTTACCATGCCGGATCATAGCTGTGATATGAGAACACAAACTACTTCCACAGTCCACACATATTCAGATTATCAACAAGTTCAATATACTCATGGGTGGCACATAGTAGAGCATGCATGCTTGAAAGTCAATACTGAGTCGTCTAGTGATAAACTTAACAACATGAAAGTACTCTCATCTGATCTCCTATTTTCAACTCTTTCCGTTTCTGCTTGAAAACCAAATCAATGTGATCCTTACCCTCTTTAGACAGAATGGCATAATCTAACGTAGTGTAAATCTCGATTCAAGGGCAATAATAATACATTTTAAAGAGAATATCACTTAACTTCAAATGACACTTTTAAAGTAAGGAAAATAGAGACAAGAATGTGTTACCTAGAACCTTTTTGCTGCGCAGAATATCTCCATATATATGATCACCCACATAAAGAACCTGATAAGAACAAACAACATATTAGATCACAAACTAAATAGTTTTTTATCAGCTAAAAAATTTTAATTTAAAAGAGAGAAAGAGATCCCGAAGCAGCGGCCTAAAAATGGAAGTACAAAGATGGAAGAGAGGAAAAGAAAAAATCATAAAAAGAAAAAGAAAATAGAACAAGTAATGAACTATTAAGCTTACTGTTGACATAAAGCTTGGTGTTTTAAGTCACTGATCACACATTTTACTGTAAAGTAATTACTTCCTCTACTGCTATTGATTACCACCCCGAGAAAAGCTCAGTAGTTAACATAAAGAAGAAACAACAGGCCCAATGACCCATATAGTGCTGTGCAGATAACGTTGTTTGTGCTCTACTTCTCCATTATTACTTAAACTGACAAAGTGCAACTCGCTTTCGGTGAACTAGCATAGTGCTAATACTGATCATATTCTCGTTGAGGAATAAATTTAATTACTTCCTCAACGGCACTGTGATTGCAACCTCCTTGATGTTTTAGTTAAGAAACAATAAACTGTTGGCAACTTGTAGTGCTATTTTACTTTCCCCGCACTAACTCCCTCACTGGAACCAAACCAAAATGTGCAACACTATTTGGGTGGACTACTATAGCTGTACAGATACTTTATTAGACAATACATGGGATGGAAAACAAAGCTCATCAACTCATCGCAAGAAGAACCTATGTAAGCAAGTTTTGCCCACTCACGTGGTTAACTACTCGTAAGCTATAACTTATTAGGAAAGATGTAACATCCTTTAAACTAAGAAGTTTCTTGAAAACTGAAAGATCAAAAGCATTAGATTACACTAACCAAATACAGAAAAGACCAGAAGAAAACATATCACCTGTGAACTAGATTCTATTGAAAGTAGTTTGTGCAAATGAGCAACATTTCCTCCCTGTCAAGAGTCAAAACATGTTGAAAGACGCCATAAATTCAGCGATTATAGAGGATAGTCGTAAAGCATAAAATTTATTAAACATTCAGCATAAGTGAAATTTCTGATCTACATAAGATGACGTTCAACCATACCTGAAAGACTGTACAGCTGTTCTTACGTTCCTTCAGTGATAGTCTCGGAACAGTATCTCCTACCTTTACAATCATAGGTAATATGAATGAAAAGAGAACTTCAACAAGATCAGACAGCATGAAAGAGGATGAAACAACAGAAGAGAATGTTTCTAACCTGAGGCATAGGAGTACCATTATCTGTGTTTAGTAGCATTCCAGACATAGGCTCCACTTCAAAAAGATTGGCACGATTCTCTTCATGAAAAAATCCTGGTTTTGCGCTGTACAAACGCTTTCATCTTTAAAATCAGAACTTAAGATCACCAAGGAATGCTCATCAAGTGGTATCGAATAAAATTAGGTGGACATGTACAGCCGGAGAAGTTAGTGATGCCTTAAGGCAATGTGAGAAAAATTAATTACCTTAAGGAAATAATATTACCTGCCAGTAATCACAACATCAAAGTACTTTAGCCAATCGGATGTGCAAGTGGGTTTACCATCTGCGGTGTGGCAGCCACAGAGGAAGTTCATCACAATGTTTGAATAATCCCATAAGCTGCATGGTGTAATCGGATTTTCTTAGCATTTCTTCTTTAAGAATGCATAGAAATCTTTGCAAAGCGAACAAGTGTAAAACAATACTAATAATAGCAAATATAGATGAAGCCCAGATTCTTAAACTGTTCTTGCTAATTCAATTATGCATTTAAAAATGAGAAGATAACAAAAAAAAGCAAAGCTTATCCAAGAGGTGACAAAGTTGTTACCTGTTTGTCACCAAGAATGTTGAGCGGCCAGATTCTCTAAGCATTTTGAGCATGGGCACTATTGAGACATCTTCATTGATATACCTAGTAGATAAATTGAAACAATCAAACACTAGTTATGTTTTGTCAAACACTAAATCATAGGAAATATGCCATGATCCTTCTGTGAATATTTCGTGTCATTGACCTAATTAATAATTTTCACAAAAAAAAAAACTGAGCGCGAAAGACAACTGGAAAGTCTTATAAATTACTAGTCATGTTTTCAAGGACACTAATATCACATTTAGCATACCTTTTAGGATCTTTTGCAACCATTTGCTTCAAAGTCCCATCACGATGGCACAAGTCTACTGCAGCTCGAACATCTTTATACATTCTTGGGTAACTAGAGAAAAGTTGTTTCATCATTACAAGAAACTAGAAATCAATATAAAAAAAATACAAATTACATTCAATCAAGCAAATTATGAATATGGTTTAGTTCTAGCTATATTACATGTTACTTCATTTGCAAAAAAAAAAAAAGTAGTTATTAGTATTACATAACACTCATGAACTCAGATCCTATACAGATTTGACATTCATAATACCGCACACAAAATTCAAATGCAAAAATTTCAAGATATTTGAATATGTTTTATATCTAGGCAACAATGCTTAACTACCTTCTCTTATAAAATGACAGCACTTTTGGACAAAGTGTTACCCAACAAGGTATGAGTCATCTGCAGTACAAACTAAGTTTACCACAGGTAAAAACAGACTTCTTGATACACCAGTTCCCTGTGGTCTGCAGTATCACTCTACTTAAGGAAAAGATAATGGGTTCAAACACATTTGATGGGGATATTTGACTATCCAGATAAAAAAGCTAATGAATTTTTAATTTAATAATAATAACTTAGCTCACAACTAATGATTTCTGAAATTAACAAGCATAAAAGGGCATTTCATAGGGAACTCGTAGTATAAGCAAAAATGTGTGACTGTCAACAAAACTATGTACATGCATATGTATATAACTATAGCAGCTCATAAGAAAATCCCATATGATCATTATAAATGGGAAGGGCACAAAGACATGCACTGCGGAAACAATTAGGCAACCTTTAATTTGAAAAGGGACGGTAAAATATATGGTGAGTATGGTTCTTACTCGACATCCTTTGGAATTTTTCCAGGATTGCTGTCCTTAAAATCAACAAGCTGTGCAAACAAATATGCTTCCGCTAGTGAAAATAGAGTATCAATGAGAGCATAGTTAGGCTCATCAAAAGCGTCGCGTAACAGAGTATTCCCATAGGTTGCAACTTTATCATCCTTCGACATCTCTCTGAATCCATGGTAAGCTACTTTAACATATTTGTGCCGATCCATCTTTAAGTTGCACGATTATCAATTCAAACATTCCATCCATGATATTTAAGAAACAGAATAAAAGATAAGAGTTAGGCCTAATTGATTTGATCCAACAATAATTCACTTCATAGACAAAAAAATTGGCTCAATACCTTCAAAATGTTGCCTCTCTTTTTATCCAGAACCAAGCCTCTGACCATGTACTTCCAATCAAATTTCCATTCCAGCAACTGCGGAATTGGTCATCACCACTCATCAGTAACCTACGTACCATATAATGCTCCAATTTAAGATTGAGAAAGTATACAATACTACATACTATTCTTGCATAAAAAACCAGTGTATTACTTTCAAGAAGATAAGAATTGGAGGAGAAATAGACAAACCTCAGAAGGATAACCTAAATCATACACCAATTTTCTGATTGTTCCTTCATACGCAAGGGTTTCAAAAGTTTCTGGTTTGTACTGTGCCAAAGTATAATCCATGTCAAACCCAACAGCTAATATGTTCTTCATATTCAATGATCGGTTGCAAAATATTTGTTTTCCAATATCAATCTTATTTCCTCCTTCTGGCGATGACCAAATGCAAAGACATGGTTTCCCGTTGCCATCTTTAGAAGTCATGTGCATACGTGATGGTTTGTTGCCTACAGCAGTCCCTTGAATCCCATCCATAGTATACCTTCCATGCAACTGATTCACTCCTAATTATCGACAAAGATTCAAAAAAGAGATATAGATGAGATTCAGACAAAAGTAGCACAAAATTGAAATTGCATAATTCACTAAATCAAGTAAAGTACTAATAGTTTGTGTTGCCACAAAAACAATGCTCTAAGTTTTTTGAAGTACTAGCCCGTGTGCTTCTTGAACTATCTTAGCAACATTTGTTGAAAGTCTAAATATATTTACGAGCAAATGTGCTAACAAAGTTTTAAATATTTACAGTATTTGTAATTTGTATCTTCCCTATAATTGCTAGCGAACCGTATCCTTATGAATAAAGTTCAAACACAAGTTAGAAAGGCAAAGTGATTCCGAGTTCAAAACGTAATAACATGAAATGATCTTAAAAACATTGTATCAGGGAAAAAACTTGTTTATGTTATTTACGCTCCATGGAATTGTTTCATTTCCATTACTCCATGTAAGAATCCAAAAATTTCCCCTATCAAAGTTAAACAGTAGAATCTCAAGACAGACGCAAATTCTGTGCAGAATAACTTGGGGGTGCTCACACTTGTTCAAGTACAACAGTAAATGTAGAAAAGATTATCACAATCCTGTTCCACATGTCATACCCACAAATTCTCACAAAACAGCTAAAAAGGCAAAACGTGACCAGCTATAATAACTACACAGCTTCCTCCCACTTCATCCAAATGAACTTGCATCAGAAGTAAAATTCTGAAAATGAAAAGGTATAATTGATCCCTTTTCCCTACAATGAAACTTTACACATACATCTAATCATACCATCAGGAGTAATTGTGAATCCAAAAGCAACAATCTATGCTGTTCCAACTCAAAGAATTTCCCAACACAATGTGCCCAGGTAACACCTTAAAATCCCAATTTCTCAATCAAACAAATAATCCAGTTTCTTTCTCATTTCTAAGCATCAATTCAACCTCAAACATTCCACAGAGACTACAACTTAGAACTATCGCCAAAGCCACCATAACCCTAATTTCACTCAAAACTCGAAAGAGATCGCAATCTATAAACTTAAGAAAACAAGTGGGAAAAACCCAATTAGCGCATTGTCCATTTCATCTAATAATTCACATAAAAAAACGCGCAACATTAGCATGCCAGAAGAAAAAAACAAATCGTATAATCGAATCTGAAGAAAACACAACGAAACCCAGAAATGGAAGCAGAACCTGCGGCCTGAAAACCTCTGGACCTGGAGAAGAAACGGCGGGGCGGGGGAAGAGGAGGAGGAGGATGAGAGTTCAGGAGAAGAGAAGAGGGAGATGCAGAGAGAGACGGGTCTCCTGGGAATCCGCATGGCTGAATTAAATAGGCAAAAACATGCGGAGATAGAGATAGTGTGGCAATGGCGAATCCGATACTGGTTTTGAGACGATGAAGATGATTCGACTATGAATTTTGAAATCGATGGTGGGATCACAGGTCACGAGGAGGCGAGAATGTTGCAACAGCAAAAAGGCATCTAGAAGGATGCCATGGATTCCGATTGTAGGAGAATCTGTGAAGCTTCTGATGAGGAATCGAACCAACTCGGTCCTGGAGTCTCCGTTTTCGGAGGAAGGAGAAGAAAAGCTTTGGAATATGTTCTGATCTGTTTTTTCGTTTGGTTGGTTGGTTGGTTCATTCGAAACGACGTAGTGGCACTGCGAGAGATGATGAAAAATATGCTTTTGCCACGTCAGAGTCAGCGTCTAACTGAAGCTCTTAAAACATGGAATGAAACCAACCACCCACTTGGCTATTAACCTAATCGTTGTTGTTTATTGGTGGTGCTCCGTGATGAGTCTGAGCGTAACGGGTTTGCGGGTCGACTTGTATGTCGGTTTTGGGAAGATTTGTTGGATGAGTCGTGATCCGGTATGGGAAGATCCGTCTCATTGTTATCAATGCTCTCGTATGAACGGATTTAGAGGGGTATAGAGTAAGGTTGTCCAAAATAGACCCGGAACCCGATCCAACCGGTCAAACTGTCCCACCCCGGCCCCATTAGGTTGCTCCCACTGGGTTACGAGGGTGGTAGTGGATTGCAATTAGAGGCCCCGGTGACAATTGGGTCGGGGCATGGATTGATAAAACAATCCACATCCGGCCCCGATCCCAACCGGTTGAGTATGATTTTTACATATGTGATGAACTTTCAATAGGGTAGGACATTTTTTCATCATTAAGAAGTGACCAAATTCAAAGTTTTTAAGCACTCTTTGATCACTTCTTAATGGTTTATTGGCCAACGAAAAAAGATTGAAAAATTGCGTGTTAGTCGAGTGAATGATGTAAATTTGAAGGTTTGAAATCTATTTTGGTTGGGCCGGTGCAAACCGGTGGCCTGCCCCATAATCTGAACGAGAGGGTTCTAGACGGCCTAATGAGCCTAGGGCCGGGGATGGGTTCAAATTTGAGCAATCCGGTCATTCCGGATTGGGTTAAAAACACATCAACGGGGCCGGGCTCCGTCCCATGGGCAGCCCTACAAGAGGCGCATGTTTTCGGGTTCTGAGGCTATTGATACGAGTTCTCTCCTGATTGGAGTACAACATGATCTCTTTTTTCAAAGCGGGTGCATCATATCATCATCCTCGAGTAGCTAAAATCTTCTACAACCACCCGACTTGGATGTCCCTAATGGGTTATGCTGTAGGATGATGCTTTTCTTTTAATCCCCCAGTTTTATGCGGTTCTCTTGCTCCCTTGGTTAGTTCTAGTGAGTATTCGTTCAGGAGCTACTTTTGAGTTCAAGTTTTTCAGCTGGGTTTGGTGAGTACTTGTTTAAGCGTCATAGTAGGGGATAATTCATTTATCTTTGATGGGTGGGGGCATAAATTACTTAGCTTTTCTAATGTCAAATGATTCACCAGTTTGGTCACATGTAATACTGTTCACTAATCAGGATGGATTCTCACGAGTGGTACTCTATAGCATTGTTCACTAATGTAGTTTGAGGATATAACGTCCCAATTAAATTGTGATGGCGACGCACCAATTTTTTTCCGGAACTGATGAAGTCTAAACTGAGGATATAACGTCAGTGCCCAAATTCAACAAAACTCTAGCGTTTTTCGGGTCGAAACGGCCTCCTAATGCATCCCTTTCGACCCGAAAAACGCTAGGGTTTTGTCAGATTCGGAGACTGACGTTATATCCTCAGTTTGGACTGCACCAGATACAGTAGAAACTCTATAAATTAATAGCCATGGGACCATCAAAATTTATTAATTAAAAGAATTATTAATTTAGCACCATATCACCGTGTCGGGACCATACAAAAAATATTACCTTAGAGAGTTTATTAAATAATCGAGTTTCTACTGTAGTTTTGTACTCATTTGCTTATGTTAGTAGTCTTATTTGAAATATCAGATGGCCACATGCATGATTGGTATTTTTTTGTCTATTATAGTATTTAGGGAATGCCAGCATCTATACTAGAAGTATGGCTTTTCATGAAAAGAAATATGACAAAATGTTCTGTTTTGTCTCGACCTTGCAAGAATGTTGCTCTCTTTTTCAAGGGTTCTCTAAGTTGCCCTTTCATATTAAGAAACTGTAGTTGGTTTCTTTAGGGATCTATTACATTTTGCAACACCAGACCTCTCTCGGTCGGTGCTTGGTTTTTTAAAATAGAAGAGGTTGGTTAACAGGTAACCACCTTGCCCTTTAACTGATTATTTATTAACACATTACTTTCACCTCTTCATGGGCCTTCTCTTCAAGTCCAACTTATTTCCTCTTGGTCTATTTTATTTTTTCATATGCTTGGCTCACCAAAAGCCACGCCTCCCACCTTTTAACCACAACACAGACCACATAAACCTAATCGTTTACTTGATTTCATTAGGGATCTGTTTCATTTTAAGAGACTTTAGTTCGTTTATTTAGGGATCTATTACATTTTGCAAGTGATTCTACTATGTTTTTATTTACAAGAGTGCACTTGGGCTTGGTAGCAGATTGCAGATAATTTTTAAATGGGTGGTTTGCTTATATCTGAGATTCTTGATATCAACACATGCAAAAATATCATATATCACATCGAAGTATAATGAAATGTGTCACGAAATAACTGCTCTACTTTCCTGATGTCACAAAATTAGTTCTCGTTTCTATGTCGGTCTGTTAATTAGTCGTGGATAGCCAGTTTATCCTCCCATGGGTTGGCTATAATGATGTGAGTAGTGAGGATGTAAGAGCAACATGAGGGTAAGGATGGGAAGTCCTTTGGGTCTGAGGGAGTATAATATTTCACTTCTGAAGTTTGTGAAGTGCACAATTGGTGACTTTGAAGTGCAAAACATACCCAAATATTTTGTTGTGTAATGGGGCTACTAAAGTTTATCTTCCTGTGGCAGTACTCTTAAATCATGTCAACACATTTTTGTGCCTTTTAGGTTTCTTGAACAGCTTTAAATTTCACCCTACCCGTTTCCCATGTTTACCATCCATGGTACTTGAGTTTTGTGTTTATAGTTGAAACTGACTTTATACTTTTTTTTATTTGATGTTTCAGACAGGAAAATCGAAACATTTTGGCTTCATTCAATTCGAACATCCTGAGGTTGTATCCATTATTCCGAGTTCTAATATTCAATTGTTATGTTCCGTATATTGTGCTTGCTTTAACATTTCCTTTGTTTTGATTTAGGTAGCTAAAGTTGTAGCTGAAACAATGCATAATTATCTGCTGTGTGAGCACATTTTGAAAGTCCATCTAATTCCTCCACAGCATGTTCATACAAGACTGTAAGATGTTACTTGCATTACCGTTCACTTATTTACACTTGACTTTTAATCAACGTGAGTGAAATAGAATGAGCTGTCTGAAGTGGAAATATACCAAGCCATTTCGTGAACAATGTTAGGTTTGGCCACATGAATTCTGTAGTAAAGTTCATTTGGATCCTCTTGATTGTATTCTCATCCTCGACTCCTTATGTAATCTCCTTCTTTCGAGCCAACCATTCTTATGTCCTCTCTCTATTACAACTTTTCATGTTTACTGTAGACCTATCCCAGCCTACTTAGTAAAATTCCTTATTAACTTTTCATGTTAACATTATACCTATCCCAGTGTTAGGCTTATTCCCATAGGCTAGCTATAACCAGTCTTGGTTGCTTGCTCATATTTTTCTGGCATACAGATGGAGAGGTTTTGATTACCGATACAAGCCGGTGGATTGGGTTCAAGTTGAAAGAAAAAGGCATAACAAGGTACTTAGTAAATAGAGAAAAGCTGTGGACTTTTGCTAATTACGCCTTGAGAAGGAAGCATTCATAACTTGTATATCGATTATTCAGGAAAGGACAATGGATGAGCATAGGAAATTGCTGGAGAAGATTGTAAAGAGGGATAAAAAGAGGCAAAAGATGATTAAGGATGCTGGTATTGATTATGAGTGTCCAGAAATAGTAAGAAATGCTATGCGCTCAATCTTTTACTACCAAGTTTTTGTTATTGGTCTCTCATGCATCATCTCAATAACCCAAGTACTAAAGTCGTTCAAATATGTGATGTGTTGTACAGATTGGAAGCGCCATGCCTGCTCCAAAGAAAATCAGATTTACTTGAAATCTAGATCTCCATGGTTCCTCAGGAAGAAATCTGTTTATGGTAGTTATATTTTCTCTGTTTTGAGCCATGATTTGCATCCGTCTTGCTGAATTGTAATAGTGCTCAATTTTGGTCAGAGGTGTCAGGTGTAGAATTAAAAGTGGCTAGTTTAATGAATATCAATTTCGTGCTACCTGATGTGGTGTTCTACTTTTCTTTGATATTTGGAAACGAATGCGTTCACTTATTGTGTTATGGAGACGTTGTAATTTCTTTTATTAATATCTAATTTTGGTTTGCAATCTAGCCTGACATTTATTTTCGCAAGAGTGAGCAAATAGAAAGCGAATATTATTATGATACATTACCTTTAACCCTCAAAATAAAGGAGTCAATCCTTGGCAGTTAATATTTGTTCTCGAGTATTAAGCTACTTATTTTTCTGAAAAATGTTAAATTTGTTATGAATATTTATTAGATGACCACATGGAATATTCTAGATGAGAGATACAAGACTTTTGTGTTTAAGATTCTATTATTTATGTAGTTCATTAAGGTTATGTCTCTATGATTATGAACCTATAAATAGAGGTCATTGTAAAGGATGAAGAGATCAATAATATTCTATTTCTACTCTCTCCATATTCTCTTGTTCTCTCAAGATCGTTCTTCTATTCATAAGTATTGTTCTTACT
>JAYMTN010001444.1:0-12854 GCA_036897425.1 Erodium trifolium
GCCCGTATCGAGAGCTATTCATCTCGCTGGTCGTTCATCGGGTTTCCGAGAACGACCAGTGGATGCAACGCTTGTTCTTCCGCTTGCTCGGTTTAGTTTATGTTCGATTTGTAAGATTTTTTAATTTAGTAATGAATCTTTCTGTTCAAAAAAAAAAGTTAACCATATAAATAGAAACCGTAAAAAAAAACTCCAAGCAATCATATTACCTCTGCATGACTCGACAAGGAGGATACAAATTAAGGTTAGGTACATGAAAAACTGTAGTTAGCAATGCAAGAGACCACATATCTTTAACACACATCAAACAAACCCTTGAAAGAAGCTTACGCTAAAGAAATCGAGTCTCAGAGATGTAGAGGGTTTTTCCCTTTCTCCCCTCTTTCATTCCCTTTAATTTTTTTGTAGCCATTATGGCCACTTCTCCCGATTCCCCCATCACCAACACGTCTATCGGAGCTCCTCCTACCACTACAACTATTGGCGTCCCTCCTTCCTTGGTATTTCTTGTTTGGGATTTGGTTGATCCATCGATCGGACAGCGTCAAGGGAGCCCAAACCTCCCTCGGGCACTGCATGTGGGTTCGGGCTCCACGTCTAGGATCCCATTCCCATAGGTTCTACAGCACCCAAGCGAGCGGAGACCGGCCTGGTCGCAACCCCGAGTACCTCATCCTTCACATACATGCTCGTCTTTGCACCCTCGGTCTCCTCCTGCACCGAGACTATCGGGGATGTCCGCACCGCTCGTCCTCGGGACTGTGGCAGCGTCTCAACTTCAGGTGGGGCGTTATCTCTCGAGGATGAACTAGACGACGAAGGGGTGGTTATCTCGATTGAAGCCATCTCGGTTGTTGTTATTGGTCGTTACCGTCATTCATTGACTGGCCGGATTGTGGCAAATATATGATGCAATCCGAAGGTACTGTGTGGGGGTGATGATTCAGCGATGGAAGATTTGAGGCTTATAGGTCGAGTGCCTCACGAAGGATGTGGTGGTGTTTCATTTCCCAACCAGTGTGGCGATGGACAACATCCGACATCGGGGCCCTTGGGCATTTAGTGGGTTGCTCCTTGTGCCCCTCTTACCAAGCATGAAATCGAGCACCATTCTTTTTCGATTCGTGGAGATCGGTATGAGGGCCTTTAATGTCCCGGGATATGCAAGGAATGCTCCGTTATATCCTGGAAACTACACTAGGTACCGAGGTAACATCTGCACCTATCCCGGCCCCTCGCCATTTTGATGATTTCATGTGGTTCCGTGTTAGTATTGATGTGGACGGCCGGTTCCGTCGGTGGATCCGACTCTATTTTCCGGGTCATTTGGAGCCTACCACCGTAGGTTACAATATGAGCACTTTATGAGATTATGTGCCCTTTGTGGGAGACTCAATCATCGGATTGAGTCTTGTCAGGCTCATATTTCAGGATTGGGATGGGAGGAGGTGCGGTTTAATAATTCTAGTCTGGTTCATATGGGTTTCGACATGGAGCGACTACTCCGAATGGAATGGGGGGGCACCCCGGGTACAGCGAGTCCTCCCGGTTGATGTGCTCCTCAATTAACTTACCCTTGACCTGGTTGGGGATTTCGTGGGAAGTGGATGGGTTCGTCTTCTCCTTCCCTAGGAATTCCGGCACTCAGTGAGGGGTTTGAGGTCCCTCGAAGACATGTGATTTGGCCAAGGAACGTCTGAAAGGGTCAGTTTCAAAAGTTCAGTGGGAACATCCAGGATCGTTAGCCGGATTAGAAGAGATCACAAAGACCTATGATCTGGCTAACGTGACCTAGGAAAATGATTGGAGTGCGTAGGTTGCGGATCCTGACTACTCCATGAGAGCTCCCACGGTCATTGGCATCTTCTCCAGACCTCATACATGACTGCAAAACTCAATGTATGATTGAATGAAAGTGATCAATAACCATAACGTTATGGTTAAAGAAATAGTTTTTGTTTTCTTTACTTGTTGTAGATAAGCTCAGTTTGTATAAGCTGAATGAAGAGTTTGACAATGTTAAGTTTAGAGAAGAATCTGAATATGTTCTTCTAATCAACTTTTCTATATTATATGATTATCTCTTCCTCTATGTAGCAAACTCCTAGACCATTTGTAAAGTCCTTTCTAAGCAGGAAAATTGGTTACTCAGAAAATTCAAATATGGTTGAGTATGTTTTCATTAATGATGATTCATGATCTCTTGCATAGAGAGATCCAACAAACATACAAGAAAACTCCAAGACCATTAGTAAGAGCTTTTTAGAAGCAAGAAAATTAGATATTTGGACAATTTAATTATGTTTTTTTGACAATCCAACTGTGTTTAATATGCTTGTTTATGTGTTGTGTTTTAGGTTATACAATACTCCAATTGTTGAATTCTATCTACCAAAACGTTATCGTTAGGTGTTTGAGAATATTGCACCAACAAATAACTGTGTGTCCATGATAAACATTCGCCATAGTTAGAAACGGTGACACAAGTGGTTATTGGGGAGAGAGTTGATGTGATGGAATTAGGCTTGGTCTTAAATTATTAATCCAAATTACGGATAAAAATGAAGATGAGAAGGTGAGATTTATTTGTGCTAATAATACATATTTCAATTGCAGTACTTGGTATGCTTAAATTTCAAACTTGTAAGATTCATTTTTTTTTTGTTTATTATATGATCATTGTAAATAATGTTGGAAGACAAAATCTAATATTTTTATTTGATAAGAGCAGCCCTTAAAGCTGCATAATGAATTTTATTTTAAAATTTATTGTATTGGGCAATCTTCTTTGACCATTTGTAAAAGTACAATCCAAAATATATTGGGTAGCCGATCTCTTTCCCTTTATTCTGGGGAAAGCGACGGTGTTGAACTAATCAATGTGATGATATCCTCTACGTGTGTTTTGTGTTTCGATTTCCTGAATAATGATCTTGTGTTGTTTCTACTTCTCGACTCTGACATGTACATCTATATATTGTGTATAAAGAATTGCTTCATATCATTGAAGTCTTTTATTTTGCACCACGAAAATATCATGTTGGGTACTGAATGACTTTGTGGGTGGGTAATTAATTATTAGGATAAAGGCTTTATCTAATAGTTACTTTTTTAATTTTTCCTATTACAACTAGCATCGCGCGTTAGCAGTACAATCACCTAGTTTTATTTAAATACAACATTTCATCCTAAATTTGAGTTAGCTTTGCTTTAATATCAAACATAACAAATTCAATGCAGTTCTTATGGTGGAAACACGTACACTTATATATATAGAATTAAGAATAAATTAGAACAAAATGAAATTTATTTTGTTTTGATTGAATGCGTAGGCATGGCTGGAATACATTGAAATGTATGGAGGAGTAAAGCTCAAGAAACGGGGTTCATTGGTTATTTGATATCCTTGATGACAATAACTAAAGACTAAAGTTAAAAAAAAAAAAAAAACAGTGATGCAAAGCCCAAACCACCAACTAATTACCCTGTTAGTATACCTTAGGAAAAGTGATAAAGTCTTTAAAAGAGACTTGTTTCCCATGATGATGAGGAATGCAGGAGGCTTCACCTTTGGATCGTGATGGTTGACTAGATAGGATGGACAATAAAGGGTAGTTGCCTGCCAAAAGACGATTGGGTAGGGGCAACCCTCCGTTCATATCCTGAGAATTGATTGATTCTATCAAGGAAGAACATTTATACCATACTCTATATGCTATTATGTAAATACAGACTAAATGATATAATTGTAAGCCAGAAGAAGGTTACAGAAAGAAATAGAAGTTTGACATTTGGGTTGAAGCCAAATTAGTTTGTTGTAACTCTACCATTTCTTAACAGAAAAGCAATAGGAGAAAGCAGATCATATTAGTAATTCATAGTAAAAAGGAATAAAGAAAGCAGCACTAGCACTAGGATGAGTAGGAGGAGATCTATTTATTTTACAGCAAACTAGCTGCAAAGAGAGAAAAATAGCATCACCCTCTCTCAAGGCTCAAGGCTCAAGGCTCAAGGCTCAAGCCTTTCTCTCTCTCTCTAGACAGGACAAGACAGGAGAGGAGAGGAGAGGAAGGCAAAAGAGAAAAAAAGGAAGAAACATGGAAATTCCAGAGTCCACAACACCACCAACAGCAATAGCAACAAGTCTTTTATCTGTGTGTGTCTGTCTTCAATGGCCCAGCTGGACCAAATTTTACTCAGAAGAAAGGGAAAGAGAAACAAGGTTGGGAGATCCCCATTATCAATTTACATACACATCTGCAAAAATCCCATCTTCAACGATTTATTTTCCTTTTTTTGGACCTCTGCTCCCTACATTACCCTCATTTCTTCTTTCTCTTTCTCTCCTTTATTGTTGTTTCATCTTGGAATCTCCTCCTTCTCTCTCTTTCTCTCTGCCTAGTTGTTTCCTCTTCTTCTTCTTCTTGGCTTTCTCTGTGATCTGATGAAGAAATTGACGGGTGTTGCTGCCCCTCCACATGCCGTCTACCAGGACCCAACAACCACCTTCAAGCTCCACAGTCTTATGCTCCACCTACAAAAGGTTTCATTCCCAACTTTAATTTTCTATATCACTCACTATATGGGTTTTGAAAGATTTGTTTTTTACTTTCTGGGCTTCAATGGATTTGTCATCTCTTTTCCTTGTTCGGTCTCTTATTCAATTTCCAGCTTCCTTTGTTGTTTCCCCCATAGATCTGAGGACAAGTTTATTTGTGGGTTTTTCTGTCTTTTTATTTTTATTTTTTATGTTTACATATGTTTGTTTGGATTTTGGCTGTTTTGGATGTGGAAATGGAACCAATCAACCATACAAGATATATGGGTCAATCCCTATATTTCATTCCATTTGGTTTCTGGAAATAGATGAACAGAAAATTACTCATGATTTCTTTAGTTTAGTGTATGTCTTTGTGCTCTGAGATCATGATATTTGTTACTCTTAATTTCCCATGTTCAACCCTTGTTATCCCATTAGGCTATGGATTGTTTGATGCTGAAAACACCTTACCTATCAACACGACTATACTCCTTGAATTACCATTAATCTTGTTAAACATCCCCACAGGAAATGGAGGGTGCTAAAGACAAATTAGTAAGGATGAAGCAGAACAAGTTAACCTTACTGAATGAAGTCAGGTATCCCCAATTTTAATTAACTTGACAGATATGGACAATTCTACTCGTATTGTTATTGACTTGGTGTATTTTGTTTCTTGAATCATAGATTTTTAAGACGACGTTACAGGTTCTTGATTAAAAAGCAGTCTCCAAACGCACAACCAAAGCGAGATCTCAAGCAGCCACAGAAACTAGAAATTCAAAGTCGAAACAATGTGAAGAAGAGGATTTACAAAGCCAAAGAAGCACCTTTGCAGAGTCCAGCTCTGGGAATCGGCTTGAACCAAAAGGGAATTCTTGACCTGAACCAGGGGAGAATTTTTGGAGGAAAGGAACAGGCCTTGAATGGAAAAGGAGCGACAACTCCTATTTTTGACTTGAACCAGATTTCGGTAAAATATAATGAAACCTAGTCTAAGTTGACGAGTAATGTTGCTATCCAGCTAATGCATACTTGGATTTGATTGTATTGCAGAGGGAGGAAGAGGAAGAGTTAAACGGTGGACCGCCATTGGAACCTAGGAAGAGCTCAATGAGAATTGTCAGCGATGAGGATATGAAGTTGTCAGGTTGTAGGAATATTAGAAATGGCAGTTCTGGGGCGGGGAAGAGGAAGATTACATGGCAAGACCTGGTGGCTTTAAGGGTGTGAGTTAATCTCACAAGATCTTAAACTTGTTAGTGTGCTAGAAACTAGAAAGTATGCTTTTGATTTTTCTTCAACTTACTAGCTTCTCTCTTTGTATAGACCAGATACTTCACATGCATAAATCTAATATAGATGAAATGTTCAGAAAGAAAGTGAATGTGGTTTGCTGTAAGTATCAAATGAATGTGGTTTGTTATAACGGTAATATAAAAGCCCATCCATTCCATTTTATCACTCACAACTTCATCCAACAAACTCTGTCAAGTATCTGATTCTACCATTCTCAATCTAACGAAAAATAAATGTCCAACAAACTGATTGGATCCTGTCTCTAGCTAGCTCGGTGCGTACTTGCCATCCCCACCACCACCACCTGCCTAACAAGTTCGTCCTTAAGAGCAGAAGGCAGCCAAACGCAAAGGGAAGAGGGCGGCTCAACAAGAAACCAAAAACATCCCGAAAGCGACAAAGTTCTTACGCTCAAGTCTCATATAATGGAGATTGAACTTCAAACCAAATTAAACGACCAACTATGGGCAATGGAGGAGGACATGAGTATCATGTCTCTGCTACAGTTAAAATTGTGGCAAGAGCGACACAAATACATAAAGAAGCAGTTGGCCAAGTTGAAATCATCAAAAAGACAGTTTCTCTTCGTTGCAAGGTTTCCTTTTATCGTGTTCTAATGCGAATAATATGTTCTATTTCGTAAAGCTAAGACCACTGATATGTCGAATCGAAGTTAATGAAATAATATATTCTATATCAGAAAGAATATCTTACATTCAACGAACATATTCTGTAACAGAAAAAATATATTTCATTCGTATGAATATGTAATTTGTAATGTTTAATGAACAGGTTGATCAACGATTACTATTAACGCTTAAAAAAAACGATTACTATTAACTGTTCTTTTTAAAAAAAAAAAGTTGTTTGCTTTACTAAGTTAGGAAATTAAATACAAGTTAATATTTAATTCTAGGCTTTTCTGCGGGCTTCACCCCACTACAGATTTTAAAAACCCAACATCCCAACTTTCAACTTCGAAGCCTCGTAAATTCATTTTTTTAATACGATACTTCAAGTTCAGCTTCGAAGTTGGGTTCACTTCACACCATTGCACATGCTCTAACTCTTGCTAGGCTAGCATGTCATTTCTTTAAGGAAGTACACTAAAAGAAACAGTGCCTGTGTATGGATCAAAGCAAGAAAGATCACATTAGGAGCCTTGCATCACACTGGAGGCATATGTGGTGCATCCATAGCTACAACATCTTCATGATGATTCTCCTGCAGCACATTGGAGGCATATGTGGTGCATCCATAGCTACAACATCTTCAGGATGTGCTATCTGGAATGGTTTCCTTTACACTGACTCCCTGAAGCCGGGCCACATGTTTCTTCCCTTTCTTATGACTCTCCATCACTTTATCAGAATGAGCACCAACTTTACAAATTTCACACCAGTGCTTAAATTTCTTCAGCTGTTTCGTGTCTGACATTTTATTCACTGGTTCTGCATTCCGCAATGTTTCTTCTTCTGGATCCTTATTATCATGTACTGAACTCCTGCCATTTGTTTTAAACGTAAATGATTCCTTTACCCTGGTTGCTTGGTCTTCACATCCAGTAGCCTCTGTAGGTTTAGGTTTCCTGGTTTTCTTGGATGCTCTTTCAGCTCCAAGTCCAGCTGCTTTGGCCTTGTGCCTCTTCCCTTGAAGGTGCTCATTCAAACCCTTCTCGCTTGTAGGGCAAACCTGGCACAGGGCACAGCTCCCCTCCTTGGCCTTCTTTGTTGAATCTGATGAAGAGGGCTCACTTCCACCAACTGCTGGTGGTGTTTCAGCTTTCCGTTTTGCTCCACAAAGGCTTGGATCGGGCTTAGCCTGCAACATAGTACTCAAACACAGTACATAAACAAACACTTGAACGACATTATTGCCTGAAGAATGTGAAAGTCGCAACTGTATTGTGAAGCCAGCCCTCTCTGCTTGATCAGGTTTAAAGTACCATATCATTTGATATTCTTAACATAAGCATAAGAAAACAAAATGGCTTTACGAGACAAACTTGCAAGGATAACTAAGCATCCATAGTTCGGGTATGACTGTATGAAGTACCAATATGTTTAAAAATCAAATGGCATATAGTTTGGACGAACTTCAAACAAGGCTTAAGAAATCAGAACTACGATTTAAGGTTTTGGTCAATGTTGAACACCTGATATCATGATAATATGTACTGATATTTACACTGTGTGATAAGAATCTGTCTCAACCCTAACCATTTAAATGAAATGACTGAATTCTGCATTGGATAAATAGCACTCATCATATCTCAGAATTTACAGATTATTGAGACCCTAAGCACAAGAAACACTTACAAATGTTCAAAAAGAGAAATACAGTAAATTATGGAAGGGAAATTTGATTAACTATGCCTGAAGTATATAATATTTTTTAATATGCTTCTATAATCTAAAATAGAAAATCTACGCTTTTCTTATTTATTGGGACAAAAATACCCTTACGGGAATTTAAACAAACTTCAAACCCTTTTTTTACCTCATTTCCTATTCCCTCTCCTGTAGTCGTCCGCTACCGTTTCTTCTTATTCCTTCTCCCAATTGTCCCAAATGTAAGCCGACATTTCTATGGCGGTGTATATTTATGCTAGAGTTTGTACTTGTGGATGTGAATAGTATAGCATAGTAAACCAAACTTCATAGTTTGTTACCACTTCATCTTCTAACCTCTATTTTGGTTGTGTATCACTGCATCATCTGCAATAAATTATATATTGCCTTAATTAATGTGAGAGAAGTTTTAATACTATTCATTTCTAATGGTCTGGTGGTGTAATGGTATAGTTTCACCAAAAGATGTGAATCAGTGAATACAAGGGCATCATTTCTATGGTGAATCGTTGGCTTTTATTGGGTGGTTTCTGGTGGTGATTTCCTTCTGCAAAATGCTCCACGTCTGTACTGGTACACCTTCAACCAACCCGATAGTTTAAGTAACATACTCGTAACATGTGTTTATCATGCTTTGTAGTACTGCAGGGTATAAACATAGGAGATTACTTCTGCAATTTTGAATTCCTACATATATACCAAATAATGAGTTTGAGCAGGGTTCCCTAATTCTGTTATGTGCAGGTTGGCTGTGGTATTTCAGGCATTTGGGACAATTGGGAGAAGGAAGAAGGAGAAACGCCGACTGACGGGAGAGGGAGGAGAGAGTGAGGTAAAACAAAGGTTTCAAGTTTTTTAAAATTCCAATAAGGGTATTTTTGTCCCAATAAATAAGAAAAGCATAGATTTCCAATTTTAGATTATAAAAGCATATTAAAACAATATTACATATTTTGAGGCATATAGTTGATCAAATTTCCATGATTGAATTCCTAGATGAAGGAGTGCACGGTCAACACCTTCTCTTGCGAAAAGTTCCCCCTTTACTCTGTTCTAATGGGAAAGGTTTTGGCAGCACAAGTATGACAGCTTGCCAGAGATATCAAGGTCACATTGTCAAAGTCCAATCACTACATGCATTAGCACTTACTTTAATTCAAAATTGCATCTTTTCTCTCTTGAGTTGTCTACTCACAACTCTTCAACTTTGAATTTAATACATTACAAAAAGCTAATGCACGAAGTGCTAAAATTAAGACAGTAGTCCTTGATATCCTGGCAACAACAGTATGTGCCAAAACATAGATTCTTATAAATCTTGTGAATTTAGTTTCCTATTGGGATTGGTATATTGTACATATAAATATGTACACAATGAGATCAATCAAGTATTCCATTTTACATGGTATTGTGGCGGTGGTAGGAGGAGAGTAACAGTATCAATAGGTGATAGTGGAGGGATAGGAATATCACACTGGGTGGTGGTGGGGTAGGAGTATCCCTGAGCAGTGGTAATGGACTCACAAGTATCAATAGGTGGGGTAGTGGAGGAGTATTGATAGGATAGGATACCAATAGATAGGGAAGATAAGGATGTGGGTGGAACAATTAGCAGGGGAAGGAAATGAAAAACCAACAAATCATCAATCTCCCGACTTATAGTATGAGTGGAAATGGAGGAAAAGAGAGATGAATGATCCAAAAAAGTAACATCTTTAGACACGAGGTACTTGTGGAGTCGGACAATATTAATACCCTTGTTGAAGACGAGAGTAACCCAAGAAAACACATTTAAGGGACTTAGGTTAGTTTATAAGATACGATGTAAATTTATAAAAAAAAATGGCTAAATATACAAGGTGAGATTCCAAAACAAAAAGGTCAACCTTACTCGACCTGAGTTTACACTTCAATACCCCCTTCATCTGTAGGGTAGGACTTCTACATGTGGACCAAAACAGGACGTGATATTTGCATATGGGATGGAGGCGACAAACGGACAAGACGTGCAAGGTTGGACATCTACTATGTGGACCAAACCAAATTAACTTTAATATCATATAAAACCGAATACTTTGATTGAACTCATGTATACATACCCTACGTTTTTATAGGGTATAATATATGAATCCTGATAGGAAACAAAATCTACAAGATATACATGACTCACGTTTGAATTTGAATATGATTATCTACAAAAAGATAAATGTAAGTTAATGTACAATGTATAATAGAGATGCACATGGTCGTCTAGTCTGTTTCCACATTGCAACCAATAGCAATAGTGACAGACTTCCTTGTTCTAGTTAGTTACTGTATCAAGAGAGACAGAAGGATCTCAACTTGGTTCCATTTCATCTCCTTGTTTTTACTTTCACCCACACAGTTAGCATTAAACTCTTTTTTTAACATCATTCTTCCTCTCTCTGCAAGAGAGATGGAACCTTGTGGATATAAACGATAAAATCAGACTCAACATCTAAGGGTGCTGATCTGCTATTATTGCACCTGAATAGTTTAACTCTATCCCATACAGGCTCACTCCACTTTGATGAGTACACAACTTAGAATACACTGTTTTTTTCATTTACTTTGTTTAATGACATAAAAATAGACAAAATGCTAACTTTCTGAAAGGGTGGGAAAGAAAGACTCCCCATATGAATAGCAAAATGAAGCATGGACTGCACATGCTTGAATGATCGACAATAAGACGATAAATCTAACCTAAGGTATGCTCCTAACCTAATCCCTGGAGCAGGTGGCCCACTAGGATTCGAACCCCTGACTTCAAGGAGGGGAGAGAGATCGCTTGACCACTAAGCCAACACTAGTGAGCTTTAAATATTGTTTTTATTAAGGAAATTAGTAAAGTAGGTCCTTCTATTATTTATGCACTCAGGAAAGTAGAGTAATTGGATCTCTTATTGCCTTGGCGTTTTTTTATGGTAGATGAGCATCCTTCAGTCACCCGACAACCAAATAGTTCACAGCAAGTCAAACCAAAATACAACCATTTCAATACTTTAGTCAAACTAAATTTATAAGATTTCATAAAAGAGGATTGTGTTCCAATGCTTCACAATTTTGTCTTTCATTCAATTACGAAGCATGGAATTTTGTTTCTTTATGGAATCATATAAACTTATAAAGTATTAAAAAATTTGTGTTTTGGTTGGACTGGCTAGAGATATTTCCATTGGCGGAAAAAATGAAGGGTGCTATAAACCATTAGAAAACCAAAAAGCGTACCTCAATGAACGGTCTTAAAATGAACCCATTTTGTTAAGCTCTTTCACAGAGGGCATTATGAAAATATATAGATAAAAACAAAACAAAGAATCTACCAAATTATACAGTACAATATCACAGAAGGAGAATACACTGGCATAGTTCATAGACCACCCAAAGACTATCTAAATCTTTATTTATTCTTTGTATTGGAATAGTGTACTTCCATGAAATACCATGGGGCAGCTCAAAATGTTTTTACAAGAGAAGCTGCCACTGCTTTCAGGGTCATGCATGTGATTCTGCAACAAGATGCTTCACAAGCTTGACCTTCAGAAGCAACAGAAACAACCTATGGCAATAGATAACAGCGAGACATCTGCGGGTTGTTGAACATTTATTAAGATTTTGACCCTTAACCCCCAATCTGAACCAGCTCTCTATCCGAAAACCTCTATGCTTAATACGTAATAACACTAGAAACTTTCTACAAAATGTAGAAATTCAAGACAAAACACATTTTAGAGAGAATAGACACAAAAGAAACATAGATATCTGAGAAGAAAGAGCATAAACAAAATGCAAGAGCAATAAAATTGTAAGGTTGATGACTGACCAGAAAGATGAACTTATCCTTGTTGGGTTCCGGCAACGGTTGAATTGGGGGTAATGGCAATTGGGGGTCCTCAAGGACCCACCCGTTAACCGGGTGGGGAATCATGAACGGGTACCTCGGGTCGAACCGCATTGCGATCCTCTCCTCCAACGACAGCCCGAACTCGGCAGCTCTCCGCATCACCATTTCTCTCTCCATCATCAGCTCCATCCTCACCTCCGCCTCGAGTGCTCGCCGATGCGCAACCTCCGCCGTCACCATCTCCTCCCTTATCCTCTCCTTCTCCAGCTGACGCTGAACCGGGTCCACGATTCCTCGGAGATCGGCGCTCGGGTATCCACCTGAAAATCAAAGAGAGCCACTTCAACTCCTAACGATTTGATTTCTTCCAAAATTTTAGAACACACTAGGACACAGATAGCTGGCTCAATTTCACGGGTTTTCTCTGCAAACAAACAGAGGTTCATGAAGTGGAGTGAGAATGAGAAAAGGGATATACCGACCTCGGAATATTTGGTCGGAGGAAAGGGGGAAGTGGGTGGGCGACCGGTCGTCTATAGCTCGGAACTTGAACTCCATGGACAGAGAGAGAGAGTGATCTGGCGAGGAGTTTGGAGGCTACTGGGAAGTAGAAAGAGGGTAGGGCGCGTGTAGAGACTGACTAGTTACTTGAAGCGAGGACAGTAGTTGGACGAGTGAGATGGGCGCTTGGGATAGAATCAGCAGCTGGCGGAACAAAGTGTACTTTGTATGACCTGCGCGCTGTTTCTACTCATTAAACGAGTCGTAATCGTGAGTCGCGACTCGCGGTTCAATA
>JAYMTN010001445.1:0-12854 GCA_036897425.1 Erodium trifolium
ATCGGAGTTCAAACGAAGCGGGAAAAATTAAATTAGTGAATTGGTAAAAAAAAGTAATATGATAATTTTACTAAAAAACTCTTACCACTCACAAAAAAGTGCTGAACTCAATTGCATCTAATCCATCCATTCTTAAAATAAATGGCTTGGATTGGTTCACATAGTTACTACGTTAATGAGTGATTTCTATTTGATTTTTTCTCCATTGTTATCTCATATATTCTTTTAACAACATAGTAACATATCTATGTAACAGGATCAAAGCTCGATAGAAAAGACTACCCCACAAAAACTTGTGGGGTCTTGAAGAAGAGTGTTGATTTCGATATTTTTGAAGTTAAAAATATAAAACAACTGTTTTAAGGAAGAATAATAGCAAGTTGTTGTCCCGTACTTGCTAAAAAAAAGTATATATGTTAACATCTACTATAGTTTTTTTGTACTTTAAAATACATAGTAACTACTTGTAGAAAAAAAAAATACAGATTTTCCTCTAGAAAGGGCACTTCAAAGAATTTGATGAAATGGGTCGGCCAACAAAGAAATGGGGCCTATTGGAATTTTTAGAATAGAGCTCTCAATCTACAGTTAGCACGAACAGCCAGTAACCTCCAGTGGTAGGCTGCTCGTGTATTTTCTTCACAATTTTTCAACTGCTGACTGTCCGTGCCGATTGTGAACTTACCACCAACCTTCTCTGCCAGCAAAACGCCGGCGTTTTACCCCGGGTAACCGACCGGCGTTGGAAATGCTCTTAGTAGCCACTCTACATTGTCAAAATATCCAAAACACCCTCCAAAAACGAAAAGGAAAGACACCAAACAAGTTGCATATTTGGGCATAGATGTCCTCCAAACCTAGGGATGTGTGTGGGTCTCTTGTATGGTTTTCTTTACTCAGTAGTGAGTGAAGAAGAAGTAGACAGTACAGAGCCCTGTCCTGTCCCCCACCCACCACTGCCCATATCCACTTGCACTAAACTAAACATAAAATCTCCACTCTCTCACTCTGCAAATTAAATTTCCAGACAAAAAAAAAAAAAACACAAGTCTCCAGTTGTAACCCATTAGGATCGACCCAAACTTTTGATATGATCCGCTACAAGCCAACCACGAAAAGTACCGGAGATGGGTCTGCATTGGCCGTTTATTGATTCTCGATGATCATGATGATCCCAGATTGGTGCGCCCGTGGCAGCCTTTCAGAGCTGCCACAGCATCACTAACATGAGGGTACAAAACTGCACTTGTACGAGAAAGAAATGTCACACGTGAAAGTTCCTGCTCCTGCCAAGTAGTGAACATTTTTGTCCAGGCGTTGGTGGGTAAATCTGAGTGGAGGACGAGGGTGTTTTGGTAAAACGAACACTTGAAGAAAATCCCTATATGAAGGGCTGTTCTTGACTTGGGTTTTAGGCAACAATGGCTGCTACAAGTTTGGTTCTTCTTGGAGTGGTTCTGTTCTTCCTCGTAGTTCAGGTAAGATAGTATAGTACTGTGATTATTGATCTCTGGTTTCTGGGTTCTGTTTCCTGTTCCTTTGATCTAATGGTGATGATGTGCAGGTCTCATCTGATGCAGAGGTTGAAGAGATAGTGACACAGAACCAGGCAGTGAAGGCTGCTGGAGCTAGCAGAAAGCTCTTACCTTTAATGGGTATGTAAATTTTGCAAGCTTAATGAAACCACCCGAAAGCTTTACCTCAACTAAGAGCATCTCTAATAGTCTGACCGGTGAGACACTGGGCTAATAGTGAACACCAAGCGATTAGCCCAGTGCCTCACAATGCTATTAGTCAATATTGGGCTAACAATGGTTATCGCTGGCACGTGTGACGTGACAAGTGGTCACAACCCTTTCTCCCCCCTTTCATCTGCGTGAATCCTTTTTTAGGTGAATCGCCCAGCATTGAATATGCTCTAAGCTTGTTTGTAATGGTGCAGATTGTGGAGGGTTATGCAAGGCAAGGTGTAGCTTGCACTCAAGGCCAAATGTGTGCAAAAGGGCTTGTGGGACATGTTGCATGAGGTGCAAGTGTGTCCCTCCTGGGACTTCAGGCAACAGAGAGATCTGTGGGAGCTGTTACACTGACATGACCACCCATGGGAATAGGACTAAGTGCCCTTAACTTGGTGCCCTAACCACCATCATAACTAGTGCAAAGTGCCCTTAAGTTCAGCCTCAAACCCATCACAGAGCTCCTTTCCTCTGATATGCAATATATGTACTCTACTTTTTCTAGTTTCAGTTCTGTACTTGTAATTGAAGCATTTTGAACCTTAATGCAAAATCAAAAATGTTTGTGGACTGTGAATGAGTGACAGAAATACATAAGAACTTCTCATGTTATTTTCTTTTCTGTAATGTTTGTTCTCATAATCCTACAAAATAAAAATAGGCATAATGGGAAGAAAAAACATGTATTTTTACATAATTTAGGACTGGTTCTTACCCTAGACCTCCAGGTCTAGGTTCATGCTCGAACATTCTCTTCAGCAAATGATGCATTGTCAGTTTCGCTCAAACCTGAAAATTTTATAGGGCAGGCATGATGAGTGAGTCATAACTATACATGAAATGCAATGATATTGCAACAAAATACTCTAATGTATTCACTTGTAGCCCTCTTCTTTGGAAATTGCAAAAAAGGTACATGAACTTGTCTTTTTATTGCAATTTGTTTCAAAACAACAATTTTACCCTTGGAAATTTAAAATTTAAAAATAATAATTGAACAAAAAAATCCAAATTTTCACATCCCTTAAATTTCTTCCTTTTTGCACGGTACAAAGAGGAAGAAAATTAAGGCATGTGAAAATTTGGATTTTTTAAATCTAAATTGTAAGGACAAGATCGTCATTTTTATACAAACCGCAATAGAAGACAAGTTCAGGGTACTTTTTTGCAATTATCAAAGAGGGCTACTAGTTGCAAAAAGTGAATACCTAAGGGCACTTTTTTACAGTTATCCCTTAAGATTATAAAACTTACGCCTCTGCTTCTTAATCTTGTTTTTAAAGCCTCTTTTCCGGCTGAATGCTGTCTCCTGGAACAACAAAAAATAACCCAGTTATGTTCATCGGCAAGCAGACATGGATTACACAAGTTTATTAAAGTGCTAATGGCACATACCCACCTGTATGAATTTCCCACAAACACATGGCCCCATAGTAAATTTCGCACACACATGACTACCCTTATGAATTTCCACGTGTTACTATCGTACAAAACAGACGCAAACCATCAAATATTTCAAATTTTATAATATCCTCATTCTCATCCCTAAGTCTTCTGGTTTCAATATAATTACGTGGAGGATTTCAAGATCGGAATCAGACTGAAACTGGAAGAGTAAAACACGAGTGGCTTTACGATATTTTACAATTTATAATCTTACATAAGTCAAGTAACGAAAAAAAACATTTTTTTATTGTTTCCGTCTATTTTGTACGACGTGAAAATTCAGAAGGGTAATCATGTGGCTGTGGAAATTTACTAGGAGGTTATGTGTTTGTGGGCAATTCATAAAGGTAGTTGTGTGCAATCTACCCAATTTTCATCCATAACATGCAGAGTGACAACCTTTGACTGATAGGTAGGAAGTCATGCCTAACCCTTAAGTGAAGTACGGGTTTTGAAAGATTGCAAGTTCAAGAACTTACCACAGGTTGTCCAAGCTCACTAGCCTGACGAACTGTAGAAACGAGATCCCGGTTTGATTCAGTGTACAGACTTGTCACACGTCCGAATTTCCCTGCTCTAGCTGTTCGCCCGATCCTATGCAAGTAATCTACAGCAGATGTAGCAAAGTCCGCCTGCAATAATTAAGCGTCCTCATTACTCACTAATAAAATGCCAAATCAGTGATTATAGCATAGTAAAGAATTAAATGTTTTGCAAGGCGCATTGCTAGGAAGAACAAATCTCATTGGCTTAAATTATAGAATGAAGATTAAGGAAAAAGGAAAATCCCACTCCGCTACCCTTAAGTAAGCACCTTTCTCAATAGTTTTTGACATCCTCCTTAAGTTCTTGTAGTCTCAATTTACCCCAAGTATATCAATTTTTGGGTACAAAATGACGAAAATACCCTTATTTTTACATGAGGGTATTTTACTCGTTTCACACCTAAAAGTTGAGGGAATTGGGGTAAACTGAGACTGAAATAACTTACCGGGGTTGCCGAAAACTTTCAAACCTAAGGGTAGTTATTGAGAAAGGTGCGTACTTGAAAGTTTGAGTGAGATTATCCCCATAAACATTTGGGATAACTACAAAAACTTGCGGTGAACTATGCGCGTTTTGCAAATATTATCGGTAAACTATTTTTTTGCAAAAAACATCCCCAACTATTTTCCGTCTGCAAACCCGTTATCTTTAATAGAAACTAGTTATGTGACTTCAATTTTTTTTGGAATGACAGTTTTACCCTTTACATTGTACATATTTTGCAATTTGGAAACCTTACATACACACTTTTGCATAATTACTTTCAACTTTTTGCAAAAAAATTAACCCCGGGAAATAGTAGGGGGATGTTTTTTTTTTTTTTTGCAAAACAAATAGTTTACAGGTAGTATTTGCAAAACGAGCATAGTTCACCACAAGTTTTTGCAGTTATTCCTAAACATTTTGCAAGAGAGCATGCTAGGAAGTAAGGGATCAGAGGTTACATAAAAACACCTTGATGGCGCGCAAACTATAGAAAGAAGTCTAAGAAAAACTATGACCCAACAATTTTATCAAATCTTTACCATCTCTTGGCACTCAAATCCTAGTTGATGCTTAAGTTTTTCACTGCCCTTACTATAAGGGCAGTATCTTAAGAGCTGCATTCTTGAAAATATTCTAATGATACAGAGTTTCAATATCGAATATAGCTGATAGGAGGTAACTATAATGACTGGTAAGAAGAGAAGTACCTGAATAACGTGCGAGACATTTGGAATGTCGATACCACGCGCTGCAGCATCAGTGCACACGAGAATACCACCGTTCTCTTGAAATTTAGCCAAGTTTTTTTCACGGTCATCGAAAGAGTAACCTTTGTGGTAACAATGACATTGAATCCGACTTTTCGCTAATATCTTTGCCACTGCATCAGCAGCTTCAATGGTATTTGCAAACACCATAGTTCGGCTAACATCAACACCATTCCCGGATCTAGAACCTTCGTTTACAGCATTTATGAGTGCATCAACTTGTGTATCAGCTGATACTTCCATCCACTTCTGCTCCATCCTGAAATAACGGATCAGCATGACATGTACGATGAACAAACTATACTGTCAAAGGATTCCAAACAAGTAGTATTGGGCACATTGGCAAATGATACTTCAAAATGCAAAAGATAAATGTCCAACCAGCTACATAAAATAATGTTATTTTGAGCATAACACGTGTGAATTTAGATTAAAACCGGCCTTTATATCAGATCGGGCTTCCACAACTAAAAGGTCAATTTTGTTAGTTCGGTCTAGCCCCAACATATGCATAATGCATCACTTTATTCCTATTTCTTTTCAACAAGGGTTTTTACATATTTGAATGCTCCTTCTCCCGTGTAAGACTGGACATCTACATATGAACCATAGCAGGACGAGACATCTGCATCCAGAGGCCGCAGGGTAGAGGTGACAAACGGGCTAGATGTGTCACGCAGGCATGGACATCTACCACATGGATAAAACCAGGTTTGCTCTAATCCAATATGAATTTGTCAAATTAGGCCACTTATATTGAGTCGGGCGTTTACATCTAAAAAGTCGACCTTGTTAGTACGGTTTGGCCCTACCCTTTATACGCAACACTATTACTATTTCTTTTTGATGTGGGTTTATATACACTTCAACGTGTACTTGCATAAAAGTAGGGATGATAGCAAAAACTTGCGGTTAACTATGCGTGTGTTGTAAATACAATCAATAAAAAAACATCCCCCAACTATTTTCTATCTGCAAGTCCGTTCAAAAATTAGTCATGTGATAGTTACGTGACTTCAATTTTTTGAAAATGACAGTTTTTCCCTTTACATTATATCTATATGTGTTTTGCAATTTGGAACCCTTATGAATAAACTTTTGCATGGTTAGTTTCGACTTTTGGCAAAAAAAAAACCGTTACTGGATTTGCAGACGGAAAATAGTTTGGGGACATCATTTGCAAGAAAAAATAGTACACCGATAGTACTTGCAAAGCGTATGTACACAAGCATAGCCTTCGGTTACTTAGCACGCAAGCACGCACACAATAGTCATTAGAATCACAACCAATTTCCAGACAAGAATGTCAAACCTTGGATTGTGATAATGGAGGTAGTTTCCAGTAACCCAATTGGCATCCGGGAACATGCGCTTCAACACTGACCCGGCAGTTTTCTTTCCATTGACCGGAAGGGTTGCTGCAACAAAAACATATTGCTTGCTTCGCTCATAGATCTTTCTTGCTTTCCACCATTCTATTCTGTCTTTTTTCTGGGCAGATCCAGCTTCAGTCTTGTCTTCCTCAATATCTTTCTCACTTTCTGAGTTGTTTTCAGCTTGCATGTCTTCTTTGTCCAAAGAATCAACGTGCAACAGCAGATTATCATTCGAATCCACCGCTTTCTCAGGTGTGGCTCCTTTAGCCCGAGACACCAATTTTTCATCAAAACGTAGCATGTCTATGAGACGAATAATTTGGTTCTGGAAGCTCCCACAGAGAAGCATGTCTGCTTCATCAAACACCTGCCCAAAAGTTTACTAGTAGTTAAGAATAGGGATGATTGCAAGAAAGTGCACTGTACTATTCACTGTTTGCAAATTATAGCCTTCTTCTTTGATAATGGCATAAAAGTGACCTGAACATGTATCAATTTGTTTCAAATGACGATTTTGCCCTAGAACATTTAAACTTTTAAACAAAAACTAAATAGCAGAGAATCCAGCATTTTCACCTCCTTTAATTTTCTTCCTCTATTATTTACCTTTTATTTTAGAATTGTAAAGGCAAAATCATCATTCCAAAACAAATTGATACAAAATGCAATGAAAATACCCTTGCTTTTTTTTTTCATAAGGGGTACTTTCATCATTTCAGCCAGAAGTTGATGTGGTAAAATGAGACTGAAAATATTTAAGGGGGCTGTCGGAATTTTTTTTAACATGGGGGTAGTTAGTTGAGAATGGTGCATACTTGGGGGTAGCTAAGTAAGATTTTCCACTATAATACTTTCATTATATTACATACATGGCTTTTGAAGGAACTGAAAGAAATACGAGGTAACCATTGCTAAGAGCAAAAACATACCACATATTTCACAGCACGCAAAAACTCTACACGGCGTTGTTTTTCAGGATCAATATTATTCAGAAGTGCAGCTGGCGTTGACACAATGACATCAGGTTCTTTAACTGGCCATCCCTGAAGTCAGAACTTCTTATTAAGTCAAACTCAATGAGATTAATAGGAAACATATACGCATAGTATACTGAAAATTTGGAACATGAATATACCTGTTGTCCCCCGACAATTGCAACAGTAAGAAGTGGTTGACCACTACTACTCCGAAGACAATTAGCCATTCGAACTACTTGCTCACACAGCATTATGTTTGGGCAAAGAACGAGTAAAATTCTACGCGACGAGCTCAATTTTTCTTCGGATACAGTGTTACTAGAATCATGTGCACGGCATAGCTTATCGATTAGAGGAACTAGGTACCCGTGTGTTTTACCACTACCAGTCTCTGCAGCAATAACCACGTCCTTTTCTGAAAGTATAGATGGTATGCAAGCAGCCTAAAATCGAAATGAAGATATCGATGAGTCAACTATGATCATACACAAATAAGAAAATTCACCTGAGATAGAGAACAATAGGAAAAATTAAAGCTCTGTTCTAATATTGAATGACACGAAGTATAGACATTTACAGTGAGTTGATTAGAAAAAACTGGTTCGACACTATAAAATAGGGAAATAGTAAAAACTTGTGGTGAACTGGGCAAATGACATCCTCCAACTATAACTTGTCTGCAATTCCGCTATCTTTAACAGAAATTAGTCATGTGACAGTCAGATGACTTCATTTTTTTGGAAATAACAGTTTTTCCCTTTACATTATAAGTGTTTTGCAATTTAGAACCCTAAGGTATACACTTTTGCATGGTTACTTTCGACTTTTTGCAAAAAAAATTAACCACGTTAAACAGAAAATAATTGGAGGATGTCATTTGCAAAAAAAAAAAGTTCACCAATGGTATTTGCAAAACCGCATAGTTCATCACAAGTTTTTGCAATCATCCCTACAATCTCAATCATATGTAACATATTCCTGATAATTTCTCTCCCTTGAGATGTGGTCACTTGATGACAGCTATCAAATTGCAGACAAGCAATCATACCCAATACTCAGCACTTCATAACCCAATACTTCGATGATTCAATTTGAGCTAATTCTAATCTCCATAATGATATATATTTTTTGAGTTATTGCAAATAAAAATGCAACCTTGACATGATCTCTTGAATAGCCTTTGCCCCCAAATGCAAGCAAGTGTCTTTCATAACCTCCAAGCAAACCAGTTGCATATCAATGGAAAAAGAAGAGTGCACCTGAACCAGAGACGGCCTCTCGATGCCTGCATCGGCGAGAGCTCGAGCAACCTTGTCGGATACACCCACGGACGTCCACGACACACCCTCTCCGGCGAAAAAAGTATCGTTGCCGCTCTGTTCTGTGGCGGCCGCTGCCCAGGAGGTCCCGAACGCCCTGGCATGGAGGATGCGCGGCTGATTCAGCCAGAACGAGCGGAGTTCAACCGGAGAGGAGGACCCAGAGAGCGACGAAGGCGCTGAAGCATCACTGGCAAGTGAAGCAAGCGAATGGTTAAGCAGAGACAGCAGCTTCGGTCTGCAGAAACGGAGCGCAGCGACGGAGCGACGCAGAAGCATCGGGTCTCTGTGGTGGTAACAGTGTCGTCGTTCTGAGGATGAATCGCAGAGAGGTGTGCCAAAAAAGTTTTGATTTTTAGGGTTTTAGCTTAAACCCTCACAGTGGTTAACGAATTGGGGAAGGAGGGTTAACAGAGTGTTATTGTTACTCACCTGTGATTTGTAATGTCTCACGGACACGTGACCTGGAGAGGCGACTTTTGGTTATGGTGGAGTGGAGCACACTAGATTATAACCGACCCATCTTCTGTTATATACAGTAAAGCTTGTTGTAGAAGACTGAGCAGTGAACCGAACAGAGCCGAGAAGAGTCAGAAATGGCGCCGAGAAACCAAGGTCCGGCTTGCGATCCGGAGGGAATGTTCGCCGGAATGGTGGTGTTTTTGGTCGAAAATGGGGTTCAGAGTCGCCGATTACAGGTTTCAATGTCGTTGATTTGGGATTTTTTGGGAGGGTTTAATTGGTTTGGTGATTGGTGAGTTTTGGGTGGATTAGATATGGAAGCAGAAGCTAGAGCAAATGGGAGCAACTATAGAGGATCGCCTCAGGAAGAAGGTGACTCATGTGTTAGCTATGAGCTCAGCTGATCTTGTTCAACATGTTGGTATTGATCGCTTAGCTCGCTTCAAAGGAGTGAGTTCTGGAACCCTCTTCTCAGTGATCTGGGTTGTGATGTGTTTGTGGTTTGTGGTGATTTTAGTTGTTATGGGGGAAGATATTGTGAAATTGATGCGTGTTCTTCAGTGAGCTGCTTGGTTGTTCCCATTTGCAAATGACGTCCCCAACTATTTTCCATCTGCAAATCCACTTCCACTAACTGGGTTAATTTTTTTTTTTTGTAAAAAGTAGAAAGTAAACATTCAAAAGTGTATACATAAGGGTTCCAAATTCCAAACACACGAGGGTTAAAAATTGCAAAACACATATAATGTAAAGGGAAAAATTGTCATTTCCAAAAAAAGAAGTCACGTGACTAATTTCGGTTAACGATAACGGATTTGGAGATGGAAAATAGTTAGGGGATGTCATTTGCAAAAGCAAAATAGTTCGCTGATAGTATTTGCAAAATGTTCATAGTATACAGCAAGCTTTTGCAATCGTTCCTTAATTTTATGGTCATGCTTTGTACTAATAGAGCTGAACTTAATGAAGTAATGATAGTTACTGTAAATTGTTGCAGGATATTCTTCGATATCAGTGGCTTGAGGACAGCTTGAGATTGGGAGAGAAGGTATCTCAGGATTCCTATGAGATAAAAATGGATTCAGAAGGAGAGTGTGTACTAGACAAGTTGGTAACCTCCAAACGAGGTAATGAAATCATTTCTACTGATGATAAGCCATCACAACACAAAAAGATCAGATCATCCCTTGAAGACCCCAAAAACAATGAAGATATGAACAAAAATGATCTTCCTGAAGCACCTAATATTCCCAGAAGTATGAGTTCAGAAAATGTCAGCCCAAAGAACTCTGATACAGATGTAAGAGTAAGTTTCTTATATAGTTTAGGTCCAGTAAATGATTGATTGATATTCTGATGTTGTTATGCTTTCTGGATTTGCTAATCACATAACAAGTTGACACATTGCAGTGTTTGCCGTACAGCCCACCTGATCTGAACAAGAACATAACTGATATATTTGGGAAGCTCATCAACATATATAGAGGTGAGGCTGCATCGGCTTTAGAACTTTGCATTTAGACCTACATATTGCGTATACCCTCAGGGTAACTGTAAATATGCACCCTCAAACGACCTTTTTAGCGGAAACTAATTGTAAAGGTCATTCGTTCACAAAAACGCACTGTCACACTACCTTTATTGTCAATAAAAACGACTTCCGTTAAATCTAACAATTATGAGATAAACTTTGCAAAGGTGACTGTTAGTTTTTGCAAAACCTGACGGAAACCGTTAGATTTAATAGAAGTCGTTGTCTATTGATAATAAAGGTAGTGTGGGTGACGGTGTGTTTTTGTGAATGAATGACCTTTACAGTTAGTTTCTGTTAAAAAGATCATTCGAGTGTGTGTATTTGGGGTTTTCTCTATACTCTTCCCGGCCTTGTGTAGGGCTCTCCTTGTGATCTGATGTCTTATGTTGATTTTTTGAAGCACTTGGGGAAGACCGGAGGTCATTTAGTTATTCCAAAGCTATCGCAGTTATAGAGAAGTTGCCTTACAAAATTGAAACTGTTGAGCAAGTCAAAGACTTGCCTACGATTGGAAAATCAATGCGAGATCATGTAAGCAGACATACATCTCTTTGAATTCACAATGTTACAATATCTTGCCCATTGATTGTTTGTGCAATCGAGTTAACAATTTAGTCTTTCCTGCAGCAATATATTATTGCAAACGGGTCTCTTTCTGTTACTATACTTCGCGAAGTATATGGCACCAAGAACATACTTTCTTAATCATGGCTTTCATGAAAATATCTCTATCTTGTTTAATTGTCTTTCGGTTTGTTGCCCAAGTTGCTAAGCTACTTTTGTGCTTCTCTTAAAGGGTGATACTGGGCTGACAGGTTAAAGATAAGGGATAAGTGCAAAAACATGTGGTGAATTATATGCGTTTTGCAAATACTATGGGTAAACTATTTTTTTCTTTCAAAAAGTCGAAAGTAACAATGCAAAAATATATACATAAGGGTTCCTAATTGCAAAACACGTATAATGTAAAGGGCAAAACTGTCATTTCCAGAAAATGGCTGATTTCTATCAAAAATAACGGATTTGTAGACGAAAAATAGTTAAGGGATTTTTTGTTTTGCAAAAAAAGAAAAATAGTTCACCAATATTATTTGCAAAACGCGCATAGTTTACCACAAGTTTTTGCAATCATCCCTAATAATAATGACTGGAAATTCCACTTTGTTGCTAGAATGATTTCTTTAGTAGAGCCATGTCAAGCGACTGATGCTATAATATCATGTATTTATCTGAACACAAATACATTCAAATTAGCATGATGAATGATTGACACTATTGGTATTTGCTTGTAGATTCAGGAGATTGTAACAACTGGGAAGCTCTCTAAGTTGGATCATTTTGAAAGAGATGAAAAGGTATCTCTAAATCATGTCGTTCTGGATGTTTTAGGACCATATTTATGCATCTAATCAGAAGTTTAAATGATGATAATTAAAGAACAAAAAATCCAAAATTTCATATCCCTTTTGTATAGTACAAAAAGGAAGAAAATCAAAAGATATGAAAATTTGGATTCTTTATTTTTTAAATCTAAGTTATTAAGGTAAAGTCGTCATTTTCATACAATTTGCAACAAAAAGACAAGTCATGGTATTTTTTTTTTGCAATTAGCAAAGAGGAGGGCAACAGGTTGCAAAACCTCGGAGTACTTTTTTGCAATTATCCCTTGTTTTAATTTCATTAACTGGGTACAGAAGGATGCAACTATAACATTTAAGCTGTCAATATTTCAACACTATAGTTCATCCTAATTTGCTTACATATTTTCCATCTACTAAGGTGCGGTCAATCACTCTGTTTGGGGAAGTATGGGGTGTTGGTCCGGCTACTGCATTGAAGTTCTATGAGAAAGGCTATCGAACACTAGATGATCTGAAGAACGATAGTTCATTAACAAATTCACAGAAGTTAGGGTTGAAATATTTTGATGATATCAAGCAAAGGATTCCACGCCATGAGGTGTGTTATCAACTTATCATCCTCTTTTCCTAACCTATTTTATGCCGACATATTGATACCTTTTGTATTCTACAGGTTCAAGAGATGGAACTTCTGTTACAGAAAGCTGGAGAGGACATATTACCCGGGGTGAGTATCCTTACTTTGTGATAGTATTTTGAGTCTTTAGGTGTCTGTTTGAATTACAGATTGGCATAATTGCAAAAACGAGTGGTGAACTATGCGCGTTTTGCAAATACTATCTGT
>JAYMTN010001446.1:0-12852 GCA_036897425.1 Erodium trifolium
TTGCTTTTCAAGAGACATCGAGCCGTGCCAACCACCGTTTGATTACGTCTCTCCACCACTCCATTATGATGTGGGGATCATGGAGCTGTGAAGTAATGTGTTATGCCAAGCTTGTCACAATAAGCTTCAAATTCTTCTGATCTGAACTCTCCTCCCCTGTCATTTCAAATGACCTTGAGCTTCTTGTCTGACTCCACTTTAGCTTTGCTCATGATCTTTTCAAACGCTTCTAGAGCTTGGTCTTTTGTTTTCAACAAGGCAGCCCACATGTAACGGGAATGATCATCAACAATCAACAGAAAGTACCTGTTAGCTGAAGGAGTTGCAGGTGAAATCGGTCCACACTGATCAATTTGAACCAATTCCAGGACTTGAGATGCTCTAAAGGTTGAACTTTTAGGGAATGGTAGACCCTTTTGTTTTCCCACAAGACTCCCATCACATAGCTGCTCGGGGTGATTGATTTTTGGCACACCAATCACCAAGCTTTCTCGCTCCATTGTCTACAACGCTTGAAAACTTATGTGCCCACATCTTGCGTGCCATAACAAATGCTCAGACTCAAGGTTTGATAGCAGGCAAACCTGAGTTATGCATTTTAGTTGAATTGCATACAACCGGTTCCTAGCTCTTTGAACGATGAACAACAACTTGCTTTGTGCATCATAAATTCTTAGAATAACTTGCTCAAGCTTCATTTTACAACCATTCTCATCTAATTGACCAAAACTAATAATATTGTTTCTCCGTTTTGGGATCAGATACACACCTGACAAAGCTTTGAGTTCAACATTCTTTCCTTCAAACAGGATTGTGATACGTCCCTTGATCTCCACAACCGATCCATCCCCGAACTTCACATTTCCTTGCACCTTTGTATCGAGGAATTCAAAAATTTCCTCTCTTCCTTTCATTTGATTACTAGCACCTGTGTCAAGGTTCCAGACATTATTGCGATGACCATCTTCATTTCCCAACATGGGATTCACCTTGGTCTCATTTAGCATGACGATTTTCATCCTTCCTTCTTCAATTTTGGCCATAAACAGAGCTGGCTCATCATCGTCAGTCTGCTCTGCAAAGTTTGCTTCTTCCTTTCTTTCTCTCATGCATTCATTTTCATAATGCCCATAATCAACACATATGTAACATCTCACCTTGCTTTTATCAACCCTCCTATGGGTTCTTGGGGATGAGGAACGCCAAGCTTGGCCTCGTCCTTTCTCTCCTTGTGGACTGCCAAACCTCCTGTTTGTGCTTTCCATTGTGCTGCTTGAGCCGTCGATTTCTTTGACTCGTCTCAACTCCCATTGAGCCTCCGTGAGCAGTAATTGATCTCCCTCTCGTTCTTGTTTTCTACCTTTGAGTGTGTACTCATAGATTTTAAGCCTTCCCACTGCCTCAGTAGCAACCATCTCCTCCAAATCCTCCATTTGGGTTATCAACCCAACAATGGGAAGAAACATGTCTGGCACACAACTAGAGAGCTTCTCGACCACCTCAGATTCTGGCATATCATACTCAAGATTACGAATTTCATCAGCAATACTGGTTAACTTGCAGTAGAAGTTTTCTATGTTCTCTGATTCATCCATATTCACGATATCCCTTTTGAGGCTCAAGACATTTTCTTTCTTGACCCTCTTCTCCCCAACAAGCATCTTTGCAAGGGCGTCCCATGCCTCTCGAGCAGTCTTGGCGTGTGAGATGGTCATCAGAGTGACCTCAGGCACCAACTGAGTGATGATGGCGCGCGCGCCTTGGTCTTTCTCCTCGCTCATAACTTTGTCTCCTTCAATTGCTCCCCACACACTGACTGCTTTCAACATTACAATCATTTTGTACACCCATATCCCATAGTTAGTATCGGTTAACATGGGATACGCAAGCGACAATCTTCCTCCTCCTTTCATCTGCTTCATGGTTTGAGAATCTGAGGCTCCTCCTTTCTTTGGCATTGTCCCCTCCATGGATCGTTTGAGGCTCCGATACCAAGTGATAGAATTGAGAAAGTAAAGAGGATGAAACTGAACTTCAATGTATTTGAAAGCCCGTGAGCTTTGATAGGGCTACAACTCTTTATTTATAAGGAAAAGAGTAACAAGATTACAGCAAGCAAGACCTATAAATCAGCAACAAAAACTCAACAGAAAATAACAAACTAAGACTTATTCAACTGAAAACAAAGACTAAGTAAAAGCTTGATTAATTCTAACACTCTTGTCCAATCAATCTTGCTCGATATTGGCAACACCGCGAAGCTCTATGCTTCTATCACCATCACTCCATCTTCCATCATCTCTCTGATTTCTATCGAATGCCTTTATGAACTATTCTTCTTTCAGATCTGATAGTGGTGCTACATATATAAGATTTAAAGATCTCTGATAAAAAGAGAAGAGATCAAAATGGTGGAGGAAACACTGAAACACCGTCGTTTCTTTGGGAAAACACCGCGAAGAAGGAAGTATTTCAGACAAGAGAGTCGAAGAAGATCCCGAACATCGTCGGTTCAGTTTAAGGTCAGTGATAGATGCATCCCCGAACATATAAAGCTGTTTTTTTGGGATAAGAAGCCTAATCGACATTGGCCATACCCAGACGTCAGGAATTCATTTTTAATAAATGGTAATATGTTTTAAGGGATAAGATCCAATAATGTTTAAAATGTAACGTTTTGATGATAATTAATTACATGTTTGTTTTTTGCTACAAGCGACCTGTAGTGTTATGGGCATCGGGCCGGGTCGATGAGGAGGAATAATTCCTTGAGTGTGATTAAGCTTAAATACACGTGTTGAGTTTATGGTTTCTGAAAAAACAAAATGGAATCAATACAAAAGGTATATGCAATCACTTGATTCCGGGTATCAGTTTCTGTGCCACATGAAGCAAAGTACCAAAATGGCATAAAGAGAAAGCTTACTCAAAAGAAAAGCGAAAGTTTTACAATTAAACTGATAAAGCGACGGCCACAGCCACTTGCTTAAAAGACAGTAACAGCCAGTTTCAGACCAAAGGTCGTTTTTGGATCATGGCCACGACACGACCTCTCATTTATTGTCAAGACCAGACCACAATATATATATACATGTCCTTCACACACCGTTTTGGGCACAAGATGGCTCGTAACCAAGTAGTATGTTTCTCTCTCGTCATTCTCGTGGCCTTCTCTTTTGTGTCAAAGGCCGAGTCGGCTGGTGGTGATGACTCGGTGACTCTGTCTCTGTACTACGAGACTTTGTGTCCTTACTGCGCCAACTTCATAGTGAATCATCTGGTGAAGGTGTTCGATGCGGGTCTCATCTCCATACTCAATCTCAGGCTCATTCCTTGGGGCAATGCCTGGACAAACCCAGATGGTGCCATTGTTTGTCAGGTATTTTCTTCTCTAGTATTGCTCATGAGATATTTGGCCATAGGAAGGAACATTAGTGACAAGTTGTTAGGCCCTGTCAGGTCAGGTCGGACCCAAAGTGGGTGAGTCGTTGCTATGCATTGAATTCTTCACTCAGGCTGATCCATCTAAAATACTCATATTAGAAAACCAACTCAACTAAAAGTAGAGATACAAGTTAAGTACAAACCGAATTATAATTATACATCTTGGTGTTTTGTTGTTGTGATTTATGGTAATGTTTCAAACATGGCAGCATGGCACGGATGAGTGTTTCCTAAATGAAATTGAAGCCTGCACCATCACGATCTACCCGGATGTGGTAAGGCCATTTCATTTAAGAAAATTGAGGAGGTTTAGGTGAGAGTTGGGTGAGAATTTATGAAGTTTTATGAATGCAGGAAAGGCATTTCAGGTTGATCCACTGCATCGAGCGCCAGATACTGGAGAACAACAGCAGCGAGTGGTCGAGCTGCTTCCAACTAACACAGTTGGGTGAGGTTCCTATTGACTGCTACAAAACTGGATACGGTGACGTGGTAATGGCTCGTTCAGTCTAGTTTTTTTGTTTTTGTTTTAAGCTGAGTTCAGGATCGTTGAGCTTATGCATTTGGTGCAGCTTGAACAAAAATACGGAGATGAAACTGATAAGCTGAATCCACCTCATAGATTTGTGCCATGGGTCGTTGTTGATAACCAGCCACTAGAGGAGGTTAGTCCAACAACAACAATTTAATTATCAAATGCATCCACTTACTGACATTGTTGTTTGATCAATGCAGGATTTTGAGAATTTTGTCACCTATGTCTGCAAAGCTTACAAAGGCGATCGCGTACCGGATGCTTGCAGGACACTTCCTTTGAATAACGAACAATACGATGTTAGAGCAAATTTGGCTGACCGAGTTTGCTATGCCGCCTCAGAGGAAAAAGATGGTGCATCGCAACAAGTGTTAGGGTCGAACATGAACCCTTAGAGAATTGTATTGATTCTGTCACTATATACATGAATTGATAAGCAATAAACTTTCTTGAGTAGCATCTAAAACAATATTGGTAATTTCCCCATTATCTTAATTAATTATAGATACATCACAAATAACTCCATATATCCTTAGTCAAGTCATAAGGACATAAGATTAAGAACAATCTGAGGATCCACATAGCCTATATATTTAATTAAATCCATTGACTAGTGGAACTTGTATTACTAGTAGTTGGCATCAAACTAAATGCAGTACAAGTTTCCAGTACACTCAGACAGTACAGATTCAATGTTTTATGTTTGTGCCAAGACTCAAGTATAGCCAACAACCTAGAAAAGAAAAGCTAGTGAAGAACTAAAATGGGTAGTACAAGTACTAGGGAATAGAAAAAAATTACATGTACTACTATAAGCTTATGTTTTTCCAGAATATAAATGTGGTTTCGATCGTAATCAAAATGTGAATCCAGACATGCCCAAGGGAAGAAACATCATTGAGTGCAGCGTTGATGAACTCCTAATCCTACCGTTCCCTGAATTTTGTCCGGATATTCGATTTCATCAACGCTGTTCTCAAATATGTTTCTAATGCTCTTGGAACAAATCCAGAAACTTGAAGAAGAAAAATGTAAGAATTGTCTTGTAATGATTTATCAACAAATCACATAGTATGATGTACATATATGTATCTTTCCTAAAATTAAGATTGTAACATAAATCAAATCCTCCAAGCTGACATTCTCATGAGTGGTGTTCCTCTCCATTCCAAGACCATCTCATTCTGCTTCTCTCCTACCTTCACCCCATACATACTCTCTCCCTCTCTCACCAATTCTCTTGCTTCCATCACATTCTCTCTGCTCAATCTCCTTCCCTCCATCCCCAACCCTACCGGCGACGAGTCAGAACCTTCCCTCATCTCTTCCCACCTCCTCGTCCATGCTCGGGGACATATTCGAGGCGCCACGAACAGATTCTCCATGGCTAATCTCGCTTCCCTCAGACGACTCGGGAATGTCATTTCCATTGATTCCAGTAAGGCATTGTAATGCACCAAACACCCCTCGAAGAAGGACCCGAAACTCCAACAGTTGCTCAGACTTCGGCAAGCATCTCCATCTCCAACGGTCAAGATTCCTCTGTTTTCCTTGGCCAATGATTGGAACTCCATTGCGAGCTTCCTACTCCTCCTTTTGGTCATGTGTGGAAGACCCATCATGCAGTTGAAAGCCATAAATTCCTTACTCCCTGCTCTCTTGTTCCTCTTCTTCATCATCTCGCTCGCCAGATCATTAAGCTTGGTCTCCTCCACCTTCAGCTTCAGACCAAAAGATCTTGCGTGGCTAATGAGTCTTGGTTTTGTGTCCTCGAACTGGTAAGGTGAGATCTCACATTCTTCTTCTTCCTCGAATTTGATTGACGTCAACTTCATCGTCTTGTTTCGCCCTGCAATGGCCTCGATCACCGAAGCCCACTGAACCCCATTTCCCAAATCAAAATCAACTATGTGAACCGTCTCTGCATCTTCCGGCACGGCCTCCAGAATGGCCGTATTGGCTGAGATGTGAGCAAATCTTCCGTATGGGAAGAGCCGGTAAATTGCAACGGAAGCAGCTTCGTAGTTCTTGGACGATTCTTGGCTCAGATAATCTGATTCGCGGATCAATATGTAGGCGAGGCGCTCCAGTGAGCTGCCGACCGGACTCACCTTCTCGCTCAGGCACTTGGAGATCACACCTTGAAGCTCTCTCTGATCTTCTTCCATGGCTTCTCCATAACCTCTCAGCAGATGAACAATCCCCACCTGGGTATCCTTCTCCATGTCCTCTCCAGCAAAACCCATACCACAAGCTTCTCCAGACCTCGTGGACTGGCTCGGCCTCCATCCACTCTGTTCCGGCGACGACTGAGCATCACTCTGTTCTACAAAGCTCTCCGTTTCATCGATCATCCAAATGTTCTCAATCTCCTCTAATCCCAGAGGGAATTCCAAATCCCATTCCAAATCATCAGATGGGAACACCAGGCCATGGACGGGGAATTGGTCAATCTCTCCTGTGGAGAACGAGAAGGGCTCCGAGGAAACAGGGGAGCTCTCTGTTTCTGTCAAGGAGAATATGAATTCAGAACCATCCATGGGTGAATCAGAGAAATCGAAATTGGAGCTCGTGACATTGAAGAATGGCCAGGAGGGTTCATCAAATGTCTCAGATTGCATCATCTTCGATGTTATCTATGGAAGTCAAGATTGATTGAGAGTGATGAGTTTTGGTGACTAATCCCAGAAAGCGTATTTATACTGAATAGTAGGCAGAATGAAACAGAGGAGGACAAAATTAAGGAAATTATTAGAATAACGCAATCACTGTTATGTGGATTTCTACAGAGTTTCGCTGCAACAAGGCTCCTCTTCTTTGCTTGTCATTTCCTGGTTAATGGCTTATGTTTGAAGTTTCGATAATTAAATAAGAAAGATTAGTTAGACAAGTAATCAGGTCTTTTCAACGTAACCATCTTGCATCTCCATTAGGAGTTTAATTAAGTATTGATTCAGTTGGCCTTAACTCGATCGAAAGTGATGCGTGGAAAGACAAAACGACCGCCCTTCCTAATGGAACTGTATTACTGTGATTAAGTCATTGATTTCTATGTTGACCACTTTGTGGTCATCAATATATTTTCCATGGAAGAGAGAACAAGAAGGTAATTCGATTTTTTTTTTATCGAAATGTGTACTGTTATTAAACTTTGAAATCAATTACAAACGAGTGAGTCAGGAATAGCATTCCTGACCACTAAAGAAAAACAGACATAGAACACAATTGTTCGTAGTTTTTTAACAATATAATCGTTATAAACGATATTGAAACGCCACATAGGCATGAAAGAAGGTGGGGGATTTGAAAACGAAACTGGAAGTCCTGCTCCATCTAGGAGGCAAACCGACCGAACTTGAATTGCATAAGTTGTATTGAGAGGATATACGTGAATCAAGGTTCATTTCCAAGAAAAGTCCCTGAATCTCTGCTCGCTAGGTTTTGACCCTGAAAAATGAAATCAGATAAAATAAAAAAGACCCACTCGATTAGCCAGTTCCAGAATCGAGAGAGGGGTCGAGGATGGTGCGGTGGTGGAGGCTAGGGAGAAGGACGCGGCGGCGGCGGCTTCAAAGACGACAACGACGACTTCAGAGGCGGCGACGGCTTCAGAGACGCCAACAACGGCTTCAGAGACGGAGAGCGTCGATCAGAAGAGAGGATCTGATACCAGAAGTTCACGGGACTCAGAGGACGATTGATATCGAGGTGAGCCAAACGACAACCATCGAGGTTGTAGAGGGGGGACCGAACACGATCGGGAGATGCTTTGATGGTGGCGTGAGGGAGCCAACATCGGTGTGGCTAGAGGCGGCTCAAAAAAAGCCTTAGCAGGAAAAACCCTAGCAGAGTTCGTAGGAGAGGCACAGGGGAATTTGAAGATAATTCGATTTAATAAGTGGTTTTTATAAAGAAAAAAACAACAAGTGAATTAAAGATTACTGTCCTCGTTCCCATCATTCTTCCGCCTTTAAGGTTTTTATTTTTATTTTTAGGTTTCTATTTCCACGTCGTCTATTTCCATGCTTTCGATGATCGCTACCTGCTTTTGCTGTCATGACCTCTCTGTCGCCTACCCCACCAACTCTCCTCCCTCTTCGCTGCAACTCCTATCGACCAGCCATGTCGTCCGACGCAATGGGGATCATGGGTGTACCACGGGGGCATATCTCCTACCGAAAAGATCCTGTCACCACCATCTGTTCTGTGAACTGCCCTCGTCTGCATGGGATATCCTACCTCTAGTGTCCATGACTACTCCCCGCGCAATGAGGCATACTCCTCGCTCTGGTAGCTCGATCGAAGTTTGGCCGGTACTCATTGGCTTCCATCCTTGATGACCATGCATGGCTGGGAGCACTACCCATCGCACCCTCACTCGACCTGGCGCGAGTTATTTCAGTCTCAGGGTATCCCTCGACTAGGGCTTAACCGGTTCTCCAACCGAAAGCCATGGTGGACTCAACGCCTCGCTTGCGGGGCTACAATCTTATTACGGCCCACTCCATTAGTTGTCGCACTGCACTACCGGGTTTCGACCTCTAGCGCCCGATCCACAATCAAGAGCTTGTGGTTGAAGAGGAGGTTGCTGCGACTCGCACAGTGGATAGTCGGGTGGACCCTCGCTCTCGTACGATAATGTTCAAGATTCAGCATCTGGTGGATATCCATCCTGGATTATTTCCTCGAGGTTAGAGGCACGAGAGGGACGACCCATCCCGGTTCTCAGTTAGGATGAGGAGACCTGGGTATGAGATAGGAGGCTCCTAGAGTCCGGGATCGCCATTGGTTCCCCCTAGATGATGCATTGTGGACGCCATGACCACCCTCTCATTCGGGACAAGGTAGATGGAATTCTATCCCTCAGAGGGGAGATGGGGCCCATAGGATGACTGCTTTACCGCCTCACTGGTCTTTATGAGACATTTAGGGCATCACATGGTACTTATGAGGAGATAAACCCTGCCCCCTAGGGTTCAACACATGGACGACCCTAGTCTCCTCCTTTCCCAAGGTCACTCCTTGGTAGACCGTCGTGACACCTAAAATTTGACCAAGTCGAGCCAGGGAAAGTCAACTGGATGTCTCGTGCCACTCACCAGAAGAATAGGGAACCACTCCCTACCCGTTACCTAAGATAGCCGAGTAGTTGTTATAGGATCAACGTTCCAAATGTCTAAGGTATTATGTCTGGTCCTCTTTCCATTTATTAAGTATTTCCAATTATTAGCAGTGTTTTATTATCAATAAAGCATTCGTACCCAAGCTAAAAATAATATTAATGTCGTCATAAAAATCAATATGATGCTCAATGGACAGCGGAAAAATAAACTCGACTATGCCTCACGTATATGTTACACGCGGACGTTATATGGGAATACTAGAGAATCATCAACCACAAATGGCAAGGCATGGCCACCATCCATGTCCCTGATTTAAGAAGCATCTCAAAGACCATTGGAAAAAGACAAACCAACATGCGAAGGTGATCGAGTTGGTATTCTTGGAGTCCAAGGCAATACTCGGTTCGACAGTATGAGCATAAAGTCGGCCACCCCTTCCTGAAGCATGAGTGGTGGTCAATGGTTCGGGAATGACCGAATTTGCGCCTCTACAACGACTTCCCCCATGTAAGTTGGCATGTGTTCGATTATCTTCATTATTATTTAGTACTTTCCGTTTCTTGGCTTTGGTTATAAATGTAGTTTTTGTTCCGCCACTTATTTTGTACTTGGATACTCTTATGAATTGATGCTAAAAAAAATCTTACAAATAACAATTTTGTGCCATTCTCACTGCAAATAAACATGAATTTTCTATCAATTTCAAATTAAAATCGATATTAATCAGAGTAAATATCACTTGAATCTTATTTAAATCAACAAAAAGACTGTTCCTCTTGTTTTTCTTGGGATTCGTAGTAAATAAAGTTTGTGTTCTAAGCTTGTTTTTGTTGTAGCTCATGTTCCGTAAAACCACGGATACATACTCATTACATACTAGGCTCATTTTTTTTCTATTAGGGGAAATCTCAAGCCCTTGTGAAAAATACGATTGCTTGTTAGTGGAGGGTGTTTTTTTTTTACGTTACGTCAATCTATGCAAAGTGAATTGGTTCCAAAGGGCATCGGGGGATCCTATGATATAGATCTTATATGACATAATAAATTCGGGTTGCTTATGTCCATTTACCTGTACCCATGCATTTACTCAGCGGTATGTGTAAAATTGGAGTCAGGGAATCATTGGGAACCAATTCACCATCTTCCTAGAAACAGGGCCGGCTCAGTGAGTATTGGGGCCTAAAGCGAGAATTTGATCGAAAACTTTTTTTCTTATGAAATAATATAATAGAAAATAAGTAAATTTGTTCATATAAAAATATTATACTAGATAATGTTGAGAAAATGAACTTCAACATCTATTTATAACTCTAAAAATCTATAATGGATGATGGATATTAGTTTCTAACAAAACATTCTCGATAGATAAAATTTACCGTATACAATTCTATACAATAATCCAAATATTTATTTAATTATTCACATTTATCTTAAATAAGATATATTCTTGTCATGTTCGGATGTAATAGGTTCAAGATAATTCTAGAAAATTGCACTAAAATATGTAGAATATATGTGACGTCGTATATTACTAGCTATTGTCATTATCTTCTAGAAATTTCCATACTTCAAATAATTTTTAAATACTAAATATGGGTTTTAACTATGATCAATCAAATACAACTAAAAAATAGAAATCCATCATAACTTAGAATAACGGTACAAAATAGTATGTATGTGAGAATTTTCAAGAACTAAGGGCATTCGTTATTGAAACCCACCGTTTAACCGACAATAACAAAATAGGACAAGCCCAACACATTCTCGTAGTTACCTTAGAATATATGTCCAACTTCATTTGATTGTTGTTGGAACCCAAAGATTAAAGACGCTTACAAACAAGCTCAGGTTTATTGATCTTTTTGATTTTGGAGTAAGGAAACAGAAATAAATCATCACTCATGTTCTTGACCTTTGGTATTTGCTCTCCGTTGAACATCTTCATGTCAACGACTGGGAATCATCTCCATCTCCGTTGAACATTTCCTTAATTTTTGGAATCTTTTTCGACCCAAGTCCTTAAACGGCTGACTATTAAATTTTATGAAGTTTTTTCGATCTGAGGCCTTAAGCGGTTGCTTAACTCGCTTATAGCTTGAGATGGCCCTGCCTAGAAACTTTTTTTTTGTTTCCCGTTATTCTTCTTCCATCTTGTTTTGCTACATTAAAGATAATAACAAGAATTATAGGTCTTGTAATTCATTCTCATGCTCTTCAACATTTGCGTCATTGCTTTCCGACATTCTTGGTCAGTGTTATTTGCAAACAATTCGCTTGGAGAAACTCATCAAAACTTTCATTCAGTATCCCGTTACATTCTTTGATGGACATCAACTCTAAAATATTGCTCAATTTTGTTACTAAAAACCTTTGTAGATGAGAGTTTCTTGGTCATTCTATAATTGGTTGTAATTTAGAATTGCTAACTCAGTCGTTACGTCATCCACACATCAAACATTATTGGCTTCGCTAAATGTATGATTGTCATTACTGTTAGAATATAACTATAATTGGACACTCAACTATCAGCTTAAGCTTTTAGTTGAGTTGGTCCTCTAATACGGTATCTGAGTTTGATTCCTCACGAACCCGGGTTCAACCCCCACTAACTAGAAAAAGTCTAAAATCTTCTTTATTGATCAAATTTGCTCAAAATGGGCTACCCCTTATCACTCCTCTCAATGGGCTCATCTCCTCTTCTTAATAATTCACCTACGAACCCGTAAACGATCTTGTCCGTGAGGGCGCGTGTTAGAATATAACTATAATTGGGCACTCAACTATCAGCTTAAGCTTTTAGTTGAGTGCCTAATAATAGTTATATTCTAACAAGAGCCCTCACGGACAAGCCCGTTTACGGGTTTGGAGGTGAATTATTAAGAAGAGGAGATGAGCCCATTGAGAGGAGTGATAAGGGTGCGTGTTAGAATACAACTATAATTAGGCACTCAACTAAAAACTTAAGGTGATAGTTGAATACCCAATTATAGTTATATTCTAACCATTACGAACACGAAATGGAGTTATATTATCAGACTTGAGTTAATGGCTATTCCAAGTTAAATATGGTGGTTCCTCTCTTCACTTCCCGTCGTCGCCGGAAAACCTCCGGGAATGGGTTGCTGTCGGAGGTTACTGCGATTCTTGGGTCAGTGGTTAAGACGCTAAACCACGTGTTAACCATCTCGGAGTCGATGAAGGCTCCGGTCCGTTATCGAGGTTCGGTTGCCATGAGGAAGAAAGGCAAGCCTCGCAGGGGTAAGGTGAAGGCTTCAGTTGCAGATCAAAGTAAGATTTCGATCGATCCGAAATCTACACGTGAGGACGTTTTGGTGTCGACGCAGGACGGGTCGTATAAGAACGTCCAGATTATTCCGACCAATCGAGCTTGCACTGATTTGCAGGAAACGGGTCTTCCGATGGATTTAAGCACGTTACAGGAAACATAAATTTTTGTAAGTAACCTTCCTTTCGAGTCTTCAGAAGGTTGGGTACGCAACGTGTTTGGAACGTATGGGCGGATCACGTCAGCGAAAGTTCTTAAGCGTCCGAATCTCAAAGGTCGATATTTTTGCTTCATTCGTTTTGCCTCCAAAGCCGAAGCTTTTCAGGTGTGTGAAATAAAAGGCCATATACTTCTGGTAGTCCTTGCTGGCCGTAGGAATCAAAAGGAGGAGAGCCGGTGTGTGAAGAAAACCAGAGAGTATGCTCTGTTCTCGATCACCGAAAACAGAGCACTCTCATTCATGG
>JAYMTN010001447.1:0-12848 GCA_036897425.1 Erodium trifolium
GTACCTTTAGTGTTGGGAGCCACTAGGCTTGGGCTGGGGGACCAGAGCCCAATCTCTCCATCTGAAAGATAAACGCTTTTGCTTTTCCCGGAACCACGCGAAGCAACGAGTAGAAACAGGATTGCACTAACGAGAGCCTCGAGAATGACCTGCCGACTTGGCTTCTCGAGCACCTTGGAACCAGACGCAGAGAAGATCGAGGTTGAAGGCTCGGGGTTCCGTGCGTCGAGCTCGGGGCGACCGTCGGAGTCCAAGAGCCGATCAATTGAAACCCTAGGGCGTTCAACAGAAGCCTCATGCCGGTCAAAAGAAGCCGGGATCGGAGAGGTCGGCGAGGGGGTCGAAGACGCCGGGACCGGGGCGAAGGAGTCTGAGACCGGGGCCAGAGACGATCGGGCTAGGTCAAGCGCTGCCGGAGAAGAAACCGATCCAGCTTCCTCGTCCGAACGAAAATCCCCAAAATCGAGCTCCCAGTGATTCAACGATTCTTCAATCGATGGAACCAGAAGCAGATCCGGGAACAGAACCTTGAGGTGATAATTTTTCCCGGAGAGTTGAAAGGTTACCTCTTTGGACACTAACAGAAATATAACAGTACATTTTTCGTTGGTCAATTGTGTTTCTGTTCCCAAGCTTTCGTGTAACCTCTAGCTGATCATCAATCTTCTTATCCTCTAATGCTTGAGCTGAGACTCCATCTGCCAAAGCAAGATACTGATGTGCTTCATTTGGACTTTTAACAGCCCCCTTGCTGTGAGAGATAACATAAGTGCACCTTATTAGGTTTTCTCTTCCAGGTTTCCTGTATAAAGACAATTCAAAATCATATGAGTTCATAAGAAATAACAGCTTAGTTCATCAAAAGTGCTATGCATGTATCCAAGAGGTTTAACAACATGCATAGATATGACAATTTATAAAGATTCATTTTAGGGGAAACCCCAATAATATGCCCTCAAACGACCTTTTTTAGCATACGAGTATTGTCCTCCCCTTGTTTTTAAAAAAAAAACACGTACACCTTCCGTTTATGATAAGAAAACGACGATTTCCGTTAATTTTCAAAATTTTCCTCTAATTTGGACGGAAAAACCCAAGAAAATTCAGAAATCCCTATAATACCCCTACTCCAAAGTCCCAAACCCTAAAATCCCTAAACTACACTCAGTTTGAAGAGCAAGATAAGTAGGTTAGGGGTCTAGGGTTTAGAGTTCGGGGAGGGTTAGAAGGTAGGGGTATTATAGGGATTTCTAAATTTTCTGGGATTTTCCATGCAAACTAACAGAATTTTTTGAAAATTAACGGAAACCGCCATTTTCTGATAATAAACGAAAGGTATAACTATAAGTATGTTTTGAAAAAAAAAATGGTGAGCATAGCACGTTCGTGCTAAAAAAAGGCCGTTCGAGGGCATATTATTGGAGTATACCCTATTTTTACAATCATATAGCCATGTGATAAACGAAATAGAGCCTGCAAATCTCAAAAGCTAAATCCATCCTCATTATTGCATATCGTAGTCCTAAAATGAACAGAAATGACAAATCATCACATCAATGAAATACAACTCTCTAATGGTTCCATTCACAACCACTAGGAAGTTCTGCTAGTGGCCACCACTTCTTTCCCATTTCCATTACTAGTCCCCGTGGTTGATAAGAAACTACCAGAAACACAGAGAAAACATAAAGCAAAACTACACATTAAAATCCATCAACCAGAAATTCTAAATATCAAGCTTTAAATCTTGTTCAGTTATTTACACAAATGAGAAATTCATCAATGCAAAAGAGCCAAAGGAAAATGGTTTCTGATTTCCCTTAAACAGGTTGTCAAAAACAATTTTCTCAGCAACCAAACAACTTCAGACCTGTTACAGTAACAGAAATTGACAAAAACCCTTCAACTCAGATGGCAAAAAAAAAAAATCACACATACCTGCCCAAGTTGGTGGCGCACTCGATGAAGGGGTGGGAGAAGAGGGGCGTCAGGAGGAGGGAGAGGTGTGGTTGGCCCTTTTTCTACCTTGTACTCATATTTATAGGGACTAACCATGGAAGGCAGATCCAAGGATCGACTCTATTCCAACCTGTACACACTCAACACTTTCTTGCAGGGAATGCTGTAGCCTTGGCAAGTATACAGTAATTAAATAAATAAAAGAGGAACACAACCAAGTTGTGCATATGATGTGTAAATTTGGCCCCTACTCAGATACAACAAAATGATGAGAAAAGAGTTTTAACATTAGTACAGACTCCTATGCAGATACAATAGTCCGGTTGCAACAAAAATTTAAAATAGAGAAATGAATCTGCAGCAAAAAAAAATGAACAGGTTGGGGAGCCACGGTAGACACCTAAAAGCTTCCAACAAGTATACGGTAAAGTATTACAGTGAAGTGGATCATAGCAGGCCTTCCCCTGGAGCCAACTTAATAGGGGGGATAGTAGTAACCTCCCGGTTGTCCCATGCCATTATAAGGCTGTGGCATTCCATAAGGCTGCGGCATCCCATAAGGCATCATTTGTTGGGGCATAGAGCCGTAGTATCCGGTGCTACCACCAATTTTAGCCAAACTTACTTGGCCTTGCATCCCCTCTCTCCCATACTGCTGCCATTGTTGCTGTTCCTGCACAAGTAACTGCTGCTTCTTCTCCATGTCAGCCATCTGCACATATGAAGGAGGTGGCACCACCAGAGAGGCAGCAAACGGGTCCTGATTCCCTACTGGTTGAACTGTACCATCTGGGGCAGGTAACGCCAGAATCGGTGTTGCACTCTTGCTCATCCCGGGTAATGCCACACTACTTGCACTGCCACCACTTAATTGAGTGTGACTCACATGCTGCCTTACTGCTCCCTGATCATACATGCCATTCAGCAACAAGGGATCAAAACCACCTGCCAATGCAGCTTTCTGCTTGGACAGATTGCTAGTTGTCTCCACCAAAGCCAATTCCCAATCTGCTTTACCACTCTCAGCAGCTGGTGTTTGCCAAGCTGAAGTCACTTCAGGCTCTCCATTCGAGGGGAATGATTCCCATGTGCCATTTCCGTTTGGAGGTCCAGAGAACAGAGCCAAAGCAAATTTGTTCCCTTGATCATCAGCTGAATTTCCATCATCCCTCAAGTTCACCAAATCCTGAGTCTCCTCCTGAACTTGTGGCTTGGGTTCAGGCTCAGGTGGAGGTGGTGGGGATGGGGTATAGTTCTCAGGGGCAGGAAGCGCCTTTATTTCATTCATATCTGGCTCAGGTTCTGGTTCAGGATCTGGCACTTTGTCCTCAATTTTCTCTGGGCTTTTCCGTCCGTTTGCCATCTCCTTCAAGAAACCTTCCAGTGTCCCTAAAAGCTTATCGGTAATTCTCTGCACCTCTGGGAATTCAGAGGATCTAGCAATGCCCACATCCTTACACCAATCATAGAACCCCACAAGTTCATCTATCATCTTTGCTGCACTAACATAAGCATCAAAAGCCTTAACACAATCTTGATACTCCATCTCCATAAAACGATTCAACAGCACTGTCAAAGCCTCACATATCTCAACATATATCCCAAAACTCTCCTTAACAACCCTGTAAAGGGACACAAGCACCAACCTGCTAGTCTTGGCAGTACCAGCAGGCCTACAACCGAAAACCCGATCAAAAACCCGCAGCAATCTGTCCAATTTGGCCAAAACTTCCTCAGGCTTCATCTCCCTCATGGGTGTCCCCTCTTTCTTCTGATCCTTTCCCTGAAGCTCATTCACATCTCCATAGGACCTCGCCCCCCTATCCATGCCATAATTACCCTCATCCCTGAACTCTCCATACTCTCGCGGTGGAGGTCCCCACCTATAATCTCTCTCCTCAAATCTGTCCCGACCACCACCACCACCATAGCCTCCTCCACCCCTTCTATCATCTCTCTCTTCAAACCTATCCCGGCCATAGCCACCACCATTGCTTCCTCCGCCCCATTTATCATCTCTCTCCTCAAATCTATCATGACCACAACCATTACTCCCGCCACGGCCACCAGCACCTCCTTTCAGTTTCCTCTCAAACGCCAAAACTTCAACCTTTTCATCAAGGTAGAGGGCATAACACCTCACGAAAGAGGCATGATCCCAGGAATTGGAATGAGCCTCCTCTCTAAAATCAGACAGGTTCAAAACCCGCATCCCTCTGCGGGTGGCATACACAATCTCCTCCTCAAACAAGGGGTGACCATCGGCCAGGAGCCGATGGACAAGCATCAGGGCCTTGACGGCCACAATCCAATCGCGGGTCTTGCTGAGCCGCTTGGAAATGATGGCAACACAAGCATTCACATACCCTCTGGAGGTCCAAGTCAAGCTTAGGATCTCGCGCATGTACTTGTCGTTGGCGGGATCCTCGTCGTGGCTTGTGGCCTTGACAACCAGAACCTTAAGCTCAGGGGCCATATTGCTCGCCACTTTAGCTATGCTAATTGTGGTCTGGTCCTTCACCGCCCCGATCGCCTTACGGATCGTGCTCTGCGACATGTCTACTTCTACCAGAGCTTACAGCAATTACAGAGTGTTAATGATTACTGGGTTTCTGATTAGAAATCGGTCAGATCCCTCCAACGAGTTTTAGATTCAAACAAACCAAAGAAGAAAATTGAACTTACCTATGCGCTTACTGTCAGTCTTCTGATTTGCCAATCGTTAGGTGGATCCGCCGGAGGCGAATTGGTTCTCAGTTGAGTGAAATGAATCGGCGGTGGATCTGGCTGATTAAGGTTCGTTATAGTGAACAGAATCGTCGGCGGATCTGGCGGAGGAGGATCAGACGGCAGAGAATCGCGCAGGTCTCTCCGGCGGAAATGACAGAGCACAGAAGGCGATTCTGATCGAACGGTATTAAAATAAGAGCCGCGGAGTTTTTGGAGGAAAGGTACAGCTGCGTACGAACAAGACGTCCAAATGCACAAACGATGTCGTTTAGACGATATCCTCTAAGTGCGTTTAGATGAGGCCCTTTTGGATCAATGAGTTAAATAATGATCTGATATTGCATTTGATCTTTTTCCGACAACGTGTGTTCAAAATTTACATAATTTCTTTAGTTATTCTATGATTCGGAGAGCAATAAACATGGAACAGCGTTGAAAATTTCATAAACCAAAGTGTCTGTTTAAATATCCTAAAGCTACTGTACGTCGGCTGTACCTAATCCGCAGCTTCCCCTCAAAAAAACAAATAGCCGGACCAGAGAGAGGTTGTCATCTCTGAGGTTGCTCAGAACCAGTAGCCCCCACAGCTGAGCTGGGTCCGGCACTGCTCTCAGTTGGAGGCGGCGATGTGCCCCACTTTCCTTCTGACTCTAAGGGCTCCAGTACGTGCACTCCACCGTCGGTGAGTCCTAATGCAAACTGATTGGCTTCTGATGGATGCGCCGCTATCACCACTGGGTACACCCTCAAGCTGCAAAACAAAACAATATGCCTTAGGCCACAGGATAGTGTGTTTTTCTGAAAAATCAGAGTGGGCTTTGACATGGACCTTGGATTAGGAGGCAGGTAAGCCGCGGGGTTTATTCTGCATCTCAGTCTTAGTGTTGAAGCGGTGAGAACACCTATGCTTCCATCTTCAAAGCTCACGTATATTGATTGGCTATCACAGGAATATGAGGCGTGTGTGATTGGACTGGCCTCTCGAGGAACAAACTACAAAACAGTTGTCTTTATATCAGTGTCCATACAATTTTTTTCAGATCAATGCCTCAATTTAACTATGTATATAGGGTTAAGGGAAAATTTCATTTTAATACCCTGCGAAAGTTTTATTTTCAGTATAATACCCTAGACTGGTTTTTTTCTTTTCCACTACCCTGGAAAAGTTTTATTTTCAATTTAGTACCCGCCGATACTTTGCAGTTAACTTTCCATCCAAAAAGCGTAAAAAGTCCTAAATACCCCCCACTAACAATCAAATTTTCAAAACCATGCCATTGGTTCTTTAAATCATGAAAATCGTGAAATGTCAAAATTGCCCTTCATTTATCTTCAAATTTTCAAAATTAACCATAAAAAACCAGATTTTGTTTTAAAAATATATATAAAAAACAGGCTAGGGTATTATACTGACAATAAAACTGTCGCAGGGTATCAAAATAAAATTTTCCCTAGGGTTAATTACACTAGGTTGTCACGTTTTTCACCAAAATTCCAAATTCGTTTCAAAGAGCTCTTTTTTGCCAAAAATGACAAAATTGCTCGTCTATAATCTTAAAATAGACTCCATAACTACCTAAAACATTTTGATTTGACGTACACGAACGGTTGAGTGGATGTACAAATACTCCTTCAAAGATATACCTATTAAACAGACAAAAAAAGGCATTCTTTGATACAAGGATCAAGGGTCTTTTTGACATTTTCTAGCAAAAGAGAGCTAGGTGAAACTTAAATGTAGTCGGATGAAAAATGAGTAAACTTAGGTGAATCTAAGTGTGATTAACTCATGTACACTCAGCTAAGTGTGAGTAAACTTAGGTGAATCTAAGTTTTAAAAGTATTTAACAGCCCCCTTAAGTTTTTTTTGGTCTCATTTTATCCCAATTCCATCACACTTTGGGGGTGAAATGACGAAAATACCCACATAGTTAGTTTATAATGGTGCATATTCAGGGGTAGTTGAGTGAGAATTTCCTTACAATTAATGTTTTAAATGCAATTACAAAAGATAAAAAGGAAGATATGTTACCTGCTTAAGGCATTCTAATTTAGGTGCTTCATATATAGCTATCTGTGTCTCATGCACTGCCAGTAAGTGTATCTGATCCAGGTGAAACTGAACACGAGTGTCTGCAAGAGGAGCTACAGCACGCCCAGATGGAATCTGCAGGAATCTGCTGGTTTGCTTCTCCCAGCCATCTGTATTCCAAACACACAGCTGTAGAATAATAAATTAACAAATGGGCATGAGAGAGAGATACGAGGTTTCTAGAGAAATTCAAATTTCAATATTTTCCCAGCTTATATCTTACCTGGGAATCAGCTCCTGAAGATACAAGTACATTGAGAGCATGAGAGAAAGCAAGGCCTGTTATTCTCTTCTGATGGCCCTTTAGCTTGGTTTTTACCTGTTGAAATGAATATGTACTGTCAATAACCCCAAATTTAACTTCGAATCAACATGGTTGAATAAAAAAATGAAGCACATAAATACCTCATCTACTCGAACATTATAAATTTGAATAGATGAATCATCCATTCCAATGGCAATAATATTATTGTCTTGAGGATGAAATGCTAGAAATGTTGCAGCCGGTGGCGGTGGCATGAAAGTAGTCATTGTCTGCAATGGAGAAACAAAAAGATTAATGTGAAAGACATTTAAGATAAACATATAAGAGCAGATACATCTCAGTGTTTTCTTTTAATTTTGAAATTTTCTCCCATTAGTTCAAAGTTTTGCATCATTGCCTCAGTAACTAATAATAAGACTACTCTGTTTATATAGTCTATTTTCCGAAGTTTATTAAAGGTAATAGTATTATGGGTAAGTAACAGATAAAATCATGACTTGTAATAGAGAAGATTTGAATCAAAGGTTAAATATGACAGCAGCAACAAGTACTTCTCGACAAAAACTTTTGTCAATCCCTATAAGTTTTTGAATTCTCCGTTTACCCCATTTCACACCCAAAAGTTGACAGAATTGGGGTACACAGAGACTCCAAAAACTTATGAGTGTCAAAAATAAAATAAAACTTAGGGGTGGTTAATTGAGAAAGGTGCATACTTAAGGGTAGCCAGGTTTCTAAATATCCTGAGATCTCGCCGCGATCGCGGCGGTATCAAGGAAAAATGGGACCAGCGATATCGATAACTGAAAATGCAATCAGCGCAGTCAACTCGGTCAACACGCTGAAAATGAGATAAAACATCATTTTTTTTAACCTTTTACTTATTTTTCTGATTAACCCCCATCTCTCGACTTCATATCTTTTAGGGTTAGAAGGTCGTGACCTCTTTAGTAAGATGAAGAGCAAATATGAAATTCTTTCGTAACTAGTTATTAATATATGTATTATATATATACATCAAACACAAAAACGCAATTTGCCGCTATCACCCCGTTATCTTCCCGTTAAATTGAAATAACCTTAAAGGCGACCTCGCAGATATTTCACCACGACCGTTACTTAGAACCTTGAGGGTAGCTGAGTAAGATTATCCCTTATACTTACTGCCATCTAGTAGTTTCAAAGATAATAAATACTCCATTAAAACTTGCATGATTAAAGAAATGGTTGGTAAAGCCATTTACCTTAAATGTCATCATATTAAACAGGGAAATTTTACCCCCTGAAGCTGACATAACATAAGAATCATTCTTCGACAGAGCAAAGCAAGGAACATGATCCTCGGAATTTGTATCACTCATATCATTGGTCATCAGTATTCCGCTTGAAGGTTGCCATAGTTGTGGTACTACACTAGCTGTGGCCTACAAGAGTCCCAATGCTATCAGTGGAATGAACTGAACATGGTAATAGAAATTCTAATTGAAAAGGACATTACTAGACCTTTTGTGTCCTCTCACTTCTTTGCCATTTCCAAAGCTTGTGTGCAGCATTTGATGCTAACGCCAGTATGGCAAGTCCAGAATTTGTATAAATCAACCTCGAAACCTGGATTATTTGTATACGAACTATTATGAACAACATCCTTCTACATGTTCATCAGGAGATTGTAATTTTATTTTGAATTACATTACTCTAAAGGATATGAGTTCAGGAAAACAAGAAAGGGTGCTTGCAGAAAGTTAGCACATACCCTCATTGCTGTTAGATTATCAGGGAGTCTGAGAGAGCGGCACTGTGATGGTTCATTGATTTCAGTAAGCTTCCAGATTCTAGATTTATCTGCTGGCTCATCAGCAATCCTAGGTTTTACATCGGCTGAGTTTCGGTTATCATTGTTCTACCAAATCCAAAAGAAAAAAAAACATAAACACATCGATTAACATAGATTCTCATGAGAGTGTACATGCAGAAACAATCCATGTAATGGAAGATTAAAAACTCACCATTCCAACCATGGCTACTACTGGAGCAGCTTGCTCTCCAACGCTTGTTCCAACAGTTGCATTGGAAGAACCAAATGGGCCAAGTGAAGGAGCCTGCATACAGATCATACACTTAGGAACAAGTTCCCCACAAAATGACAAATCTAAAAGGTTTTATTTACCTTCACAAGAGCTGCAGATGAAGCCCTAGAAGCATCAAATGTGCGGTTCTCAACAGTTCTTAACAGCCTAATCCCATCAGCATTTGCTAGAACTTTAACACCATTGTCATTTGTCGATACAGCTAACAGTATCCCTTCCTTGTTAAATCTTATACGAGGAGAATCCTGCAATGTAGGAAATAGGACAATTAATTACTTTGCATAAAATAAAAATCATCATGAATTAAGATGAAGGTGTCATTGATGCGATGATTGCCTGTAATCCACCCTCTGCATCTATACTGGTCAATAAGGTAAGGTTGTCCATATCCCAGAATTTGATCATAAACTCATCACCAGCAGCCAAGAACCTATTCTTTGTGGTATCAAATTGAACAACCCCTGAAGATCTCTTTCCCAGACCAGTATATGTACGTTTCACAGCTCCTTCACTTTCGTTCCACTCAACTAAGAATGATTCCCCTTCTTTACTTGTTCCACAAGAGAATAACCTATCGTGAAACAGATACTTAGTTCATAAAAGAACATAAAAAATACTAGAAGCCGCATCCCCGGTAAATTAGTTAAAATAAAATTCCATGATCATATAGCAACCTTGTTCCATCAGCACTGTAGGCCATGGTGGTTGATGAACTACCAGGTGCATCGTAGTCAACTCTTGAACCCATGTTGTCATACAGCCATGCCTTTATTTTCCCATCAGTAGCCGTTGAGAAGATAAACTGAGAAAAGAAGAAGAAAGATGAAATCTTGAAGGTGATAATTATACAAAATTATGAATAACACTACAGAAGAAGAAACAGAAGTCCTAAAGGAAACAGCCCAACAGTCTGAACATATGACTCCCATAGTGGGGTCCTAGTGGACTGAATAAAATTTAAAAAGGTAATGTGAAGTGAAGAAAAAGAAGAGAAGGATGATATAGTGGAAGTAATCAAAGATTAAATCAAGTTCAAAAGATTTAGCAATGATATATTTCATACACAATATGTTGTACTAATGAATGACATGATAAATTGTATTTTCATATTTGATTCAATATATAAAAAAACTAGTCGCTTTTCCTAATAAAATACTAAATTGCCTAGGTTTGCTAAGTACAAGTAGATTATCACCTGAATATTTTCTTTGTGATGTGGGCATACAGAATATACAGCTGACTCGTGACCTTCAAAGGTATACTGCTTAGACCCAGTAACTGCATCCCAGACCTGCAGAATCATCAAATATATGATATACAACCCACAAAATCACTTAAACACTAAGTGGCATGAAAATAACAAAACAAAACCTTGATTACTCTATCCTCCCCACACGTGATCACACAAAGTTGCTTGTTTGGATAAGAGAAAGAAAGATCGTTGACACTGCCCACATGAGCATCGATCTGTAAAAAAAAACACAGCAACATACAGTTAGTAGTACTTAATGCTACATAAAATGCATTAATCGATAAAAAAAAGTTTCGCCATACAGAAGGCATGTGTAATGTAAAATGACTACTAAAGAAAACTCCATCCCTACAAAGACTTGATTGATGCCACAAACCTCTAGCTGGTTCCGTATGTCATCACCGCCATGGTAGGAATATATGTGCACAATGTGCTTCGAGTATGCAACACCTGACATAGGAATAAGCACAATAACCAAACAACTTATTGCTATTCTTCAAAAGTTTCCCTTACAAACTAGCACATATATCAAAGTACACAGTATAATGTGTCATCCATATAATTCAAACATACCAAAAAGGGTTCCATCAGGACTCCACATCACACGGTTAACTGATGCTGTATAATCATTGGATAGATTTGCCTATTAAGAGAATCAGAAAGAAGATGCCCGCTTACGAAAGGCTAATCAAAGAAGCATTTATAAAACATTTCTTTAGAATAATAAACAAACCTGGAGAGCCATGGAACAACTCCCAATATCCCAAACCTTGAAGTTTCTCAGAGCCACCCTCTCACGACTACCAACATCCCACATCATGACATCACCCGAGTTTGTTCCAACTGAAATTAAAACAAGCTAAATTAAGTTCTATATGAAGAAAAATAAAGAAAGAAACAGCTACATAAGAAAAGATAATTTAAACAAAAGAACTCCATGAAAAATATGAGTTTGTTCTTTAAAGCCAGAGGTACTGACCAAGAAGAAGAATTTGCTGCACTGGATGAAAATCCATACTCCTGACAGCTGAACCCTGATTTAGAGTCATGATAACACTCTTGGGCAAGTCATCAGAAGAGTAGGCACTCTGACCATGGTTCTGGTTTGGGTATGCAACAGGCAGAATATTGACAGGCAAATTACTGACCTGTTAAATAGCACAATGTCAACACTGAACTAGTGAAGTAAAGCTTACAAATGGAATGAATTCAAACAGAGAGAGCAGAACAAAAAGTTCCAAGTGAAATAAAACAGTCATATTCACTGTGCAGGATGAAATGGAGAGTATAGTACATTACTTACTTCATCAGATATGCCAAAAGGTCTTGATCTCTTCATCACATGTTCAGAATCAGCTATTTGATAATCCAATGCTGGATTATTGGAAGGAGGAGACCTAGGGCGCTTTAGAAGGGCTGATAACAAATTCAGCACACAAAGAGAGCATGAAATATTAGTTAGTGATAACAAAATAAATAATGAAAGAGATAGAAAAGAAGAAATCATGAGCAAGATAAAGAAAGGGTAAAATGTAACCATCTCTATATCTGCATCATTTTATATAAGATGCTCCATGAAAACAAAAGAACAATCCAACAGTACATTATGGTGAAGATTCCCTGGTTATCTGACTTCATTTGTATTTCTTGTCTTCTGTACCAAATGATATCACTAGCAGAACTTCCAAATATTTGATTTTGTAATATTTACGTTAAATCAACTAATAACTAAGGCTCCGACATCAAGTTTGCCAAATTAAATGTATTCTGAACTTAGTGAAGTAAATTACAAAACAGCTAGCTGGGAAATACTACAAGGATTACCTGAACTGTTCGGTACGCCCAAACCTATAGGCCCCGCAGATGCTGAGGGGTGAGGCACAGGAGATGAACTAGCCATCCATCCAGCTATAGATGCTGAGAGAGCTGCAGGTGTGGGCTGAAATGGCTACATGAAAACCAAAGTCAGACCTCTAGACAGCGGATTTAGAAACACATTAATGCCTGCAACTATATGAACTTCATTATACTTCGCACTTACACCATGAGCACCCATTGGAGGAAAACCTCCTGGCTTGGTAACAGCACCCATCAGTGGATTAGTAACAGGGGATGGAGCCCGTGCACCATTCTGCTGGCCGCAAGAATGGTCAACAAACAAGGTTTTTATGTCTGGGTTGGGCCTTGGATTCTTACAAAGTTGATGCTGCCAATTTAAACTGCAACCCAATCCCAAGAATGTCAGGGGAAACATATAATATCTCATATGGAAAGCGAGAACTCAGACCTAGAACCTAAACACGTGAAAATGCAATAACTTCAACAGGACCTCTGATTAATTAATGTCCTCAGTCTTGCGTTCTTCAGGGTAGGGAATTGTAGCTTATCTCGAAATAGAGGATTGGCTTCTATCAACTTTTTCAGTTCTGCTAGCATTATACCCCTAGCAGACTTGGTATCACC